>VUQJ01017074.1:21402-34163 GCA_015108635.1 Andinoacara biseriatus | reverse complement strand
AATAAAGTAATGCTGAACAAACGAGGCAACTTTACTTCCCTTACACAGCTGTAGAGCCGAGCCAGAGCATTAGCCAAGCTAAGCACTTAGCATCGGTCATGTTAAAGGAAAGTGGAGCGGTGGAGACAGTCAGAGGTTTCTGTATCACCCAATTATGGAAATCATTTATGCAGCAGCTGTTCTGTGGAAGGTATATCACTGATCTGGATATCAGAACGTTCCGATCACTGAAACTAAAACACTGGACTGACCGAAGGCTGTGATTGGGGAGACACGCAGCTGTTAGCTTGCTAACTGCTACGTGATTACATGTGGAAGCCACACATTGTTAAAGCTCTGTGTTAAAGCTGTAGTGTCACAGTATAGATAACGTAAAAAAAATAAGAGGCTTTACATTAAAGGAAAACTTAAAACATAAGGAAAAATACAGTAATAGGATTTGCAACTCTGTAGTATAATTTTTGGGAAAACGAACAAAAATAGAGAATAAAATAATTTGAAATAATGTACAGACTGATTTTGTGACAACCAACAACAGCACAAGTTGAACCCGAGCTCCCGTTCTAACTATTAAAGCCGCCCGTTACAGCACAAAGTGAACGAATTTTGTCATGAACTCTGACTCTGACTTTGGGAAACCGGAAGTATAGAACCGCCCGGTGGAAGTAGCAGCCTGACATGGCAGCCTACGTACACTCTTGCAGAAACTTGTGGATAATGTAATAAAACTACCATACCCGTGTTGCTTTTGTGGCATTGTGGGACTCTATTTTTTCCTCTCCTTCCATCTCATGCCTTGATGTATATCCATCAGTGCTGTGGGAACTACTTCTCTCTTCGTGCAGCACATTCTCCTGCTTCAGGCTTTTCTCTGTTGTTGAAAATAATAAAAAAAAAGAAATGGTATTTTCATTTATTAACCATTAGAGAACATGGCTGTTCTTGAATTTCAAAGATTTACAAAACAAAGTGGGGCAAAGGTCAGTTGGTTCACACAATATCATTTTGAGCTATTTAAAAAGAAGCTTGTCAGAAGCCATCTTCTCTAAGCAGCAAAAAAATAATAGTAATAATCTTTTGTGTTTAATAAAAAGCACAATGAACCTATTTTGACAAGCACAGTATGTCTCAGATCAGGGATACAAATCCATAAGCCATATGTTGTTGTGCTTGGACTTCTAACATATTTGGAGTGACTGGAAGAGGTTGCAGTGCTGTGAAAAAATATTTGTCCCCTTCCCAATTTGTTAGTTTTTATTACATATTTGTCACACCTAAATATGTCAGATCAGAAAACAAACTTTAATATTACACAAAAAACACTCAAGGAAATACAAATGTTTTTAAATAACAATTTAATTTATTAGGGGGGGAAAAGCTATCCAAACCTACTTGGCCCTGTGTGAAAAAAATCACTGCCCCTAAACCTAATAACTGGTTGTGCCACCTTGGCAACAAGAACTGCAATCAAGCATTTCTGATAACTGCCAATCAATCTTTCACATCACTGTGGAGAACTTTAGGCCCACTGTTCTTTGCACAATTGATCTCATTCAGCCACACTGGAGGGTTTTCAAACATGAATGTGCTGGAAAAAATAGGCTGAGCTCCAATATTTATTGAAAGAAACATTTGCAAAGGGATCAATACAGAACAAACAGTCTGCGTGCCAGCATTGACCGAAGAACAAAATAATAACAGCTCCTTTATACTCATTGTGTGGAATTACGCCCCCTCTGCAATCCCTACTCTCTTTGTATTGGCAGTGAGAGCGTTTCAGGTGCTGCATCGTTTAATTGCTGATTGACTACACCTGATCAGGTGTGGATTAAGGCATGCCTGAAATCAGCTTTGCAGACTGGCCATTACGGTTTTACTCTTCTTCTCTCCGGGTTGCAACTGGTTTTAGCAGTGCTTATGAAGGACTTTAAAATAAAACCCACTTTTTTCCTCAAAACTCTGGTGTCAGTCTCCACCTTATATTATTTTGCATCATTGTCCTGCTGCATAACCCAAGTTCACTTGAGCTTCGGTGTACAAACTGATGACTGGACATTCGTCTTCAGGATTTTCTGTTAGATAGTTCATGGTAGGCCAGCCACTCCTGGGCAGGTAAACTACTGTTCCAAGTTTTCTGTATTTGTGAATAATGGCTCTCATCATTATTTAGTGAGATCTCAAATCAGAATCAAATTATTGTCCTTCCCTGAAACATCTAACGAAACGAAGTTCCACCAATCTAAGGGGAGATAAGTGTATCCGGCCGCTGACATCCAAGGCGCCGCCTTTAGGAAATTGCTTTGTAACCCTTTTTTCTCAGCCGTTCTTGAGTTACTTTAGATCACAGATGACTGACTTTAGATGACTGACCTTATCTCAAACGATGATGAAGGGCCTACCTGGAGGACATTATCAGTCTGGGTTGGAGTGTCTTTCTGCAGGCCATTCAGGACCTGAATCAGAACCGCTGATGGAATACACCACACCCACTGACTCCACTGATCTGAACATCATGTCATGCTATTTGCACTGCATTATTTTGCACACCCATGCACAGTTGCACCTTACAACACCACCTGTTTTAGTCAATTTTTTAATTACATTTTTATGTATTTGATATTATATTTTTGATTATCAATCCATCCATTCTCTTCCACTTATCCTGTTCAGGGGCGCAGGGGGCTGGAGCCTATTCCAGCTGTCATAGGGTGAGAGGCAGGGTACACCCTGTACTGGTCGCCAGCCTGTCGTAGGGCTAACACAGAGACAGAAAAGCATTCATGCTCACATGCACACCTATTAGAATCACCAGATCCTCAGACAGACCCACCTGAGGCTCTGGGTTGGTCTTCACCGGATACTCCGACTCTTCCACAGTCAGTGCATCTTCCCCTCCAATCTCCCTCTCGCTCTTTGCGTCGACTCTCCGACCACTTCAGTCGCCTCTTTAGCGACTCAACCTGCTCCCGGCACCGTGTTACCTCTTCCAAAAAGCTGTCCTCCACCAACCGGGTGATCTCATATATAGCAGCTTTGAACACTGTCTCCATAACGCCAGAAAGCTGTGACTGAAACGTTATTATAGCCTCCGCCATTATAATAGTGATGTAGGCTGAAGTATTTTAAGTATAGTGAAATTACTGGCACTTCACAGCCTGATGTTGAACGACCACCGCTAACGTCGGTGTCTCTAAGATCGCTGCGTCCCTTTCTTACTTGTGTTTTTGTGTGTGTGTATAGTCAATGTTTTATGGGCTGTCCGCGTTTACAATATGGTTGTTTCCATCACGTGAACCCCGTTATTTACAGAAAGTGTTGCGCTAACGTTAGCTGCAACTAGCTTGCTGCATTAGTTCCGATAAAACTTTGACGTTACAGATTATGGACACTATTTAATAAAAACAAACACAAGCTCGCTTGAAATCTTCAGCATAAAGTATCGTATTCATTACGCACATATCGCGTATTTACTGATAAATCAGATTAGTAGAAAAAGTAATTCTCCTTAGCTATACTCCAGCGGAAGGTTATCCTGATTCCGTAAACAACGACACTTCCGGTACTTAAATACAAGTCGTGGTTCGGGACAATCTTCAAATTGCGGAAGAAAGAAAACTGGGTATCAATGCGAAATATGCTGAAAAAACACTAAATAACAGCACTGGAGGAAGTGTTCTCATAATAGGAAGAAATACATAATTAGTGGGTATGATTAAAAGAATGTTATGCAATAGGAATCATGTTTGGACAATAATGATTCATATGAATTATTAAGAACTATGGACACACACTGGCATAAAGGAACGTTAAACTACAAAGTACAGAAATTTTATTAAGGAAAACATGGAAAGAAAAGGAACATTAGCCAAAAATAGGGAAATACTTTAGGGTGGCTGACTGGAAATACAGCTAATGGCACTTTTCTTCAATCATTTAACAAACCTGTCAAAATGCAAACAAATGGGACACTTTAACTAATCATTGAATTAGAATTGGTAGGTACTTTCAGCTGCTCCCTTATTTCCCAACAGCTCACTACAGAGGGTGGATTTTGATTTGGCACACTGGATGTCCTTCCTGATGTAACACTCTTTTTTAGTTTGGACACTCTAGCTTCACTAGCTTGTGACTCCCGAAGCTACTTTTGTGTCTACTCTTGTTCTCAGACTGTGTTTAAGGTGAATGCATTAACCACTACACTTCAGAATATAATTAGAACTGCTGTAACAGATTTTTCTGATGACTGTGTATTCACTGTCATGGAAGTCGGTTTCTTCTGTGCAGAGCTGAGAAATCTTAAGATACAAGATATCTTCTTTAAACACCGGTCTCAAAGAGGCTGGTACATAACCAGCAAGATGCTGGTTATGTCAGAGTGTTTACTTACGCAACAGAGTAAAATAATACAGAGGTGTACAACTGATGTAGTGGGCTAAGAAATAAATTACTGTATTAGCATATAACTCTGGAATGGGGGCCAGAGCCAGTCCATCAAAGGGTCAAGTTTGGCTTGATGGAAGGCTTTGCAAAATTTCAGCATTGCAGTGCAGACATTAATAAATCTTTTTTTTTTCTTATTTATTTTAGCTTGTTTGTTTGTTTGTTTGTTCATCAGTGTTCCTTGTGTGGTGAGACTGACACTGGAGTAAAACATCTAGAGAATTTAATAGTATTCATTAATAATCATAAAGAACATGGCAGTGTAATCCTAGCCTGTCCCACACCCAGATGAATGGGGAGGGTTGTGTCAGGAAGGATATTCAACATAAAATCCAAATCAAATGCTTGGCTCATCAAAAATAAAAATTTCATATCCAGTCAATTTAGGCCCTGTTAATGACTGCCAGCAGTGTTGTTGACCAGCAGGGTACCAGCAGAAATTGTGCCGCTGTTGCTCACAGACAGAGGAGGAGCAAAAAGCAAAGTTATGTTTGGGGGCAGCAAAAAATAAAGAAGGAAAAAATGGCAAGAGTATGGGGACTTTAAATGTAGCGACCATGACTGGTAAAGGGAGAGAGCTGGCTGGAGGAGGGTTTGGACATGTACAGGGATGGGATACTGGACAAAGGATATAGAATATAGAGCTGCCAGACAGGAAGACCAGAGAGATGGTAGCTGAATGTCGTGAAGCAGGACACCCAGAGGGTTGGTAAGAAGAGGATGCTAAGGATAGGGTGAATGGAGGCAGATGATGCACTATGGCAAAGGAGAAAATGAATAAATAAGTAATAAAAGTTTTAAGGTCATTTGAAGGTCAAGGTAAAGGGCAAGTACCTTGTTTGAGAAGTTATACTGTAAGGTACATTGCATTTGAGTATGGGGAAAACAGATCTAGGAAAAGAAAAGTAGAGGCAGTAATATAAAAAAAATAGAAGTTATGGCCAACATTAAAGTTTATGTGGATTTTGTAAGTCCAAAATAGGGGATAATTTTGTGAAAATTTGTGACAGAGTTATGGCCTTTGGTCAGCATGTAGACCTTGTGATAGAGAACAATTATGCAAAGTTAGAAATTATGGAAATGCTGCTATGACAGTTTTTCATAAAAACAGGCGAGTGTACAAGTTTTTTGTTTTTTACTGTTTTTTTTATTTAGGGAACAACTTGTTAACAAAAAACAGAGAAAACAATGAACAGAGCACAGGATATGAAATATGGGACGCCAGGGGCATAGGCTTCTATAATAAATACATTGAAACAAAAACAAAATATTACAGACAATGTGATAAATTAAAAACATTCAATGACTTGCAACATTCATACGTGTTTACAGCTTTTTGGTTTGTACTCTTGTGACTAGTGGATAAATACAGTTCAATTTCCTTAATTAAAAATGTAAAAAAGGGAGCGGATGAAGAAAACTTTAATTTACGTACAAGTCTGACACCCCGAATATCGGAAACAGCGCTTATTAACCCTCCAATCCAGACGGGGGCGGTAATTCTCTTAAAAGCTGTTTGCCGACTGCTGTTGAAGCTAAATGGAGAACAAGAACGCGTAATCTCAGCTGCAAGGGGAAATGTTGAGGTTTCTTGGTGCTGTGTGCGAAAATTTAGCACCGACAGTAAATCAGCAGTGCTAGAACCACCAGTTTATTTCTTCTTTACTGACTGAACCTATACAAAAGCGAAGTTTGGGGGCTAAAGTGAAACACCGGATGCTTGCGCAAGTCAGTGAGCCAATGTGCGTCACACAAAGCGGAGAGAGACCGCGTCCGTCCATGTGAAGAAGCCATGTTGGTGGAGCTCCTAACACCGCCTTTTTAAAAGAAACGCTAGAGTAAAGACGCCTTGCGAGGTGGACTTTTTATTGAAATCCAGGAGGAGCACTAAAGCAGAACAAGATGTCTTCGAACGATTTTCAGACCCAGTATTCGTCTTTCATGGAGAACATGCTGAAGAGCGCTGTTGCAGAAACCACGAAACTTTACGAAACTATGGTTGATGAGCTGAAGGAAGAAATATCCAGAATTAAGAAGGAGAACGAGGACCTCAGAACCAAATGCAGGCAGTTTGAAAACGCGAAAAAGCAGCCGGCCGATCACCACAGAGAAAATGATCCTCTTCCTGAGCAAAGCGACGACTCCGAGAAATGCGACACAGCTGTTCAGTGTGGTGAGTAATGTTCCCCGTTACCAAACCTCAGCTAACTCATTAACAGTTACAATTGCCTTATAGCTCTGTGTGTTTTTAAAGCAACATTTTACGTGTATTCGTTTTATCTGGAACACTTTAAAGCTTCTGTCTCAATGTCTGCTTATCATCTCAGTCACCAAGAGCGTGGGATCCAAAATGGGAGGGAAACCATACTAGTTTCTCTCGCTGTAGAGTGCAGTGAACGTTGCTCCCAACTTTAGAACTCTAATTTATATATTTATAATGACACGAAACTTACGCCACAAAAAGGACAGTTATGCACTCCATAATTCAAATGATTGCAAAAACTTGTCTGCTGACATGAGCTAAACGGGCTGCTCAGAATCACTTTCTGCTTGTATATTGATTATTTATAAAACACCTTTCAGAATAGCGATGGGAAGTGAGAACCAGTCCCAAACTGCCCAGATTTATCCCTCGGAGCATGTCCATTTTCTTTTCCCAGTGCTGATTGTATCTTACTGACAGTTGCACTTTGCAAATGAGTTATGCTGAAATGGTGGCAGTGAGGCTTTTGCACACCCAAGTCATATGCAAACCTGTTTCTGGTTGTACACTATGTTCCAACTCAGAGGTAGTAGTTTTCCCACGCAGGAAACTGAGGGATTGAATGAGGGGACTGATAATGAACCTGCTCAGCAATGCTCTTGTTTTTTTTGGTTGTTTTTTTATTGTTGTTGTTTTTGTTTGTTTTGTTTTGTGGGAGTCCAGGCCATTCGGTTTTATGGACAACTCCAGTCAGAGCTTGGTCTGCATTGTCAGCAAGAAGTCGTGGTTGTTCCCTGTGGGTGTAGAACTCTGCCAGGGCTGCCGTTGTCACTGATTCTCTTCCTAATTTTTATGTAGAGATTTTCTAGGCATAGACAAGTGGTTTATGACTTCTGCTTTGGTGGCCTCAGAATGTCATCTCTGCTTTTTCTACTGGTCCTGTTTGCTTCATTAGATGGTGGCCTATAGCTCTCACTGGAGCAGTTCCCAGCCACGTGTGAAGCAGTGGTCCTCTGCTGGTTGAGCCTAAAAACCAGGCTGTCAGCTTACCTGTTCGTCTGTGTCCCTGTGGTCATGAGCTTTGAGTAGTGATCAAAAGAATGAGATGACAGATACAAGTTGCAGAAATGAGCTTTCTTCGATGGGTGCTTGGGCTCTGTCTTAGTGATAGGGTAAAGAGTGCAGTCATTCAAGAGGGGTTCAGAGTGGAGCTGTTACTCGTCCATGTCGAAAGGAGCCAGTATGTTTTGTAGCCATCTGTCACCAGGTAGATCTGCAGCCCTGACATCATTCTAGATAAATGCCATAACACTGTTAATCTTGGCCTGAAATTTTTATTAGGCCTGATCGAGGGTACAAGTGGTGGAAACGAGCTTTCTCCAAAGGTTGGCTCGGCTGTCCCTTTGAGACAGGGTGATGAGTTCAGACCCCCCTCCCCACCCCTCCACCCATTTGTGCAAGAAGCAAAAAAAACTAAGCCTGAAATTGACCTTTTGAACTCCCCTATAGTAGTAGGAGTAGTAGGAGTAGAAGTAGGAGTAGTGTTATCATTGTTAATCTTGTCTTTTATGTATATATTTTTGAAAATATTTTTATTTATATTTCTACCTGAGGCTCCCGTGACACCCAAATTTCCCCTCTGTGGGAGAATAAAGGCTGTTTCTTCTTCTTCTTTTCCTCTTCTTCTCCTTCTGGTTCACGCTGGTCGTCATTTTTGCTTGCAGAAATAGCATTTTTGTCATCTTGCACAATGTGCAAGATTGTGCGTGCACACTGTGAACAAATTGCTGTGAAATAATACTTGTACAGCGAGCGAAAAAAAATCTGAGTCTCAGTTTTCTTTCTCAATTTTTGCTGGCTTATTTAGATTAGTCACCATACTCAACTCTAGCTGTTACCTTAAGGTTTAAGACTGCATTCTTGAACAACTAGTTATTTTGCTCTGTTTTTGTTTGTGTGTTTGTTTACAGATATTGTTTCTTTCCGCACAATTTTGGTTGAGCAGTGTCAGCCGCTGGGGCATTCATCATTAAAAAACCAACAACTGTTATATGCTGGTGAGAGCATTGGATGTGGTTTGCAGGAGCAAGGAGGAAATTCTCAGATGACATTAATACTTGTCAAACAGGAGGTGTGTGTTTATCCTAGCAGCATTTAAAAAAAAATAAAAAAATCCAATGTTCTTATTTTTACCTGTCTTCTCAAAATTGGATTTTTTGTCATCTTACAGGAATCTGAAAATGATATTTCTCAGCAGCCTGTGGTGAAACAAGAGGAAGTTGAGTCTGCAATAGGCTCTGAAAACGTCTTTAATGATTCGAGTGAGGAATTTAAACTGAGTTTTTAAATTTTAGATTTGTAAGCTTTATTTATTTCTTCATTTGTTCGTGCCTTGGGATATTTAAATGAGCATCATTATCAGTGTAGCAGGTCTTTTCCACCTGCTGCAGGTTCTGTGAACAGCAGAAGAAGCACTAGCTACATCACTGCAATAGCAAGCTGGCCACTGGACCAGCTGGTAGGGAACGGCAAGACAGAAAGAGTTGAGGCTAACTGATTACTGGAGTCTGAACATCCAAAATAAGAGTGAGGAGATTGTTGACTAGTAAACTGGTTGCCTCATTCTTGGATAAGTACTTGGATATTATACTTGTGTGGGTAGTACAGCTCAGTGTTAATGTAGGAGGGGTGCTAATTCAAAACATCTAGCAAATTTGAAAAAAGTTTAATATATACACTGTTACATCACAATATTTGTAAAAGGATTTTATTTGCTCTGAAAAGTTTAAGGAAAAAAAGTCAAACCTAAAGGTCTACAGCCTAATGATTTTTCACTGTTTATCTTTTTCCTTCTTCTGACGTTTTTGTCACTGCTGTGCCTAGGTTCTTTACACATCTCTTTAAATGGAACGGAAAATGAAGGGGCCCTTATTAACCAGGAAGGTTCAAAAGTAGAAACTACATCGTCTCAAAAAGATGGAGAGGTCCCGGAACGACCCTGTTTGGGAATAAATGGCAGCTCAGAGGGAGCTCAGAGCCACACCTCTGATCCAATAGTTATTTCACTCGCTGTATTGAAGGATGATATCAAAGAAGAGTCTGAAGTTCATGAGGACATATCAGAAGGAGAGATGCAAGTTCCTCAGCAGTGTCAAACAGACGGTGAAACAGCGACTAATGAACAAACTGTATTTACTGCACAACCGTGTGCAGAGGAACAGTTAGCAGAGTCCATACCAATCAACAAAGAAGTTGCTTGTGAAGAAATAAAAAATAGCTTGGCAGAAGAGGAAACTACTTCCCAAACAGATTTGTCAATATGCTGTGGAAGAAGACAGCCGCCAAAGAAAATGAAACAAAAAGAAATACTTGGGTCATCATCTCTTGATGTTTTAAAAGATCAGAAAGGGTTAAACACCCCTTCAGTAAGAGAAGAGGGGGTTAGTGCATTATCTGCAGTAGATACAGTGAAGATTACTTCTACATCTCCACGATCATCTTCAGTTCAGCCTAATGCAACTTCATCTATTGTCTCTTCATCTGTACAGGAGATGGCAAAAATTGCTTTGCAAGACATGGACAATAGACCGGGTGGTTCTCTGCCTGATTCTGTTTTGTCTTTGAGTGGTGGCAGTTCTTCTGAAATGTCAAAACCCCCTGAAACTCAACAGCTTCCCACTGACGTAGAAAAAGGGGCAATTCAGGCTCCATCCATTCAAGTTTTATCTGCAGGCAAAACGTTGAACGTTCCTCTGCTGGAATCAAGACAAGTGACACCAGGCCAGCACAAGCAACGCCGCACTTCTGTAACGCTTCAGGATGCAATGCTTCTAGTTGAAGCAATGAATCAGTCGACACTGGGAAGTATTTTTCCAGGTTCCCATAAAATGTCACCACCTCAGACACACTCTGCTCCCCGTGCGGATGCCTTACAAACAGTGGACGCAATCCCAGCTGAGCCACAGACACTTCCTGTCAAGTCTCAGTTCACAGTAGCGACCAATGAAGCCCCCATAGCATTTGTTACACCAAAACAACAGCAGGTTTCATCAAATGCTCAAACTCGCCATCCTCCAACACCCAGAAAACTGAGTATAAACAAATCTAAAATAATTGTTGTGCCGAGAGTAGGATCATCTCATAATAAAATTGCATCGTCTACAGGAAAGGGTTCTACTACAGAGTCAACAGCTGCACACAATCGTCTTCTCACACCTTCGTCAGTTGCAGGGTTACCTCTGAAAACACTTTCCCTGCCCTGTCCTCCAAAAAACACAGATTCTACCTCCATGAAATCACTCCCTAATTCACAATTGAGCAAACCTTCAGCAAATCAGCAGCCAGGTTGTCCACTACGCAAAAAAATAATGATTATAGTTTCAAGACGGGTGTTGGTGGAGAGACCAAGTACACATCAGTCAGAGACAACTGTTGTGACAGCAGTGCAAGAAGCAACAGCACCTCATGATGTTCCTGTTGTAGGAACATCAGGACAGTCGACTTCCACCTTACAGGAGTTAAGTGGTTTAGCTTCCAATGACACAGCATTGCATCAAAAAAGTGAAAATGCAACTGACAACCATGAATCTCCAAAACAAACTGCCTGTGTTATGGAAAGTGCTCCTACTGACACCTGCACCAGTTTAAAACAGCCAGTCAAGATAATGCCAACATCTGTCTTTCCAGCAGTACAACCAGCTGCTGAACAGAGGTGCCCTGCAGTAGTCGAAGTAACCAAAGTCCCATTTTCAGAATCCCCCAACACATCAGGGACTATGCAAGAGAAGTCTTCAAAACCAGCAGTCCCAGATACGCCGGTTACATCTTCCAACAGTAGTTTAAATTTAACAGAAACACCTATTGCTGTGTCTCTGAATACACCTCAGGAGTCAGAAGAGTCAAATAATATTCAAGAGAGGGCTCCTTTGACATCTGAAACATTCACTCTCAGAGAGGCACCTGCATGTGTGCAGCCGTCTGCACCGGTCACATCTGTTGAGCCCACCCCCAATTTGGACAGCAGTGAAGTGCAGGAGAACGCTATCATACAGCTTACCTCCATGGCTGAAGAGGCATCTGACCCTCACTTACAGATGACTAAAACACAGTTCTTGGCACAGCTGGCAGTTTCACCAATAGTTCAAGAACCAGCAAAAAAGGTAAATGCAATTCAGTACATAGAGATCAAATAATAATTTCCCTGGTTACACATTGAAACAGTTAACAGTGGGTACCTAAAGAATAAATAAATGGCATGGGCAACGATGGCGCTGTCTATATTTTATATTCTGTCTAAAATGAATGACAGTCTGCAACTTACGCAAAATGTATTGATAGCCATTCTCATATTTTCCTCATATTAGACAACGTGCTAAATGTGATGTTGGGGTTTTTGGTTGGTTGTTTTCTAAATTTGTTTTTCTTTCCATTTTGGTACAGGCCAACTCTGGCTCATTGGTCACCCGTCTACGAAGACATCTGAAAAATCACTTGGAATCTAGAAGAGCTGAAACAAAACCAGAAGAAAAATCAGAAAGTAAAGTGACCACTGTAAGCTCTAAGAAACATGGAGTAGAGAATGGCAGTCTTAATGATCAAACCGCAACTGAGGAAACTAGTCCCACTACCCCGACAAAGACTGCTGATCGCGGCGATGCTGATACATCTCTAAGAATGATTAGTAATGCCCCCTCTTCTGTTAGTCCTGTAAGATCTGGAGTGTTTAATGCTGATGATTTACATGAGATGACTGAAAATGAACCAACTTCTGTCACTTCTAGAAGTTGTAAGACTACTAGTGATTCTACCCTCATGTGTCCTAGGATGGACAGTACACATGGAGATGGTGTAGGTACAGAACACACAGAATATGAGAGTCCTAAAGAGTGTAACTTAAGAAAAGAAACTGCTAGCCCTGAAAATATTTCAGTGAGTCCTAGGAGGTCTTCAGGTAGAGATGGTGACTGTCCTACAAATAAGAAATCCAGGTCTATGAGTCTGAGGAGGTCTGCTTCAGGTGGAGGTGTAGACTCTAATAATAAGACGTCAGTTTCTTTGAGTTCTAGAAGTCCTAGTTCAATTAAAGAAAGTGGTAGTCCAAAAATAACTAAAAATAATG
>VUQJ01017074.1:2629-16082 GCA_015108635.1 Andinoacara biseriatus | reverse complement strand
TCTACAGCTACTATTTCAACAATCTGTGAGCAGCAGGAAGCATTGTAGTTTGCCTGGATGATGGGAGCACTCAGCAAGGTGTATATGAGGGTTCCATTCCCCTGATGGAGAGAAATGCTCTCAATCCCGGTGCCGTTTCCGTCTGTAATGTTAGCTGAGAGTTCCCACCGGAAAGGTCCACATTGGGACAGATCACGAGGGCAGTCGTTAGCCTGAACACTAACCCCTTCACATGATGGCTGAACAAAATCTGTAATCTGGGAATAGAAAAGAAGAAAGATATATTGAACATGGACACAAGGACTGTCAACATGTTGCTTTTAATCAGGAGAACATGTCTGTAGAGCAATTTTTGTAGCTATGTTCAAATGTGATTCTGGTTATTTGACTGGCTTACCTTGGTAACAACAGACAATCTCAAAACCACATAATTGGAGTCAACGCCATCGAATGACTTTGCTTCCACAGTCAGCGTGACGTCAGTGCCTGATTGCGTGCTGGCAGGTGGTGTTATAGTCAATGTAGCATTGGCATATTGTCCAGTTGTCAAGGTGAGTCTGTAGAGGCGAAAGCAAAAGATTTTACTCACCCTAACCTCTAATGAATAAATTATTAAATTGCCAATTTGTTTCTTTAGACTTCAATCGTTGAGCCCCATAAATGACACCAAACAAGAATCAATAGCAGAATAAGCTATTTGGAAGTTGCAGAGACAATTTGGAAAGTTTTTCATGGGCACAACCCACATACTCATGTGGCTCCATTTAAGGGGAAATAAACAGTGTTTTCAACAGTATGAGAAGCATATTTACAACAAAGAAATAACCCACCAAACACAAATTTCCTTACTTTTTGTGCTAAGTTTCTAATATCAGACTGTCAATGCTGATGAAATTTCACTACAGTATTATTTCAGCAGTTTCCTCTTACTCATTTGGAAAGGACATGAAGAAGTTTCTATCATTTCTCACACTGATGGAGTACTTTCCACCAGCGCCCTGAGTCATTACACTGAAAAGAAGCTTAAAGTCCTCTCCTGGCTCCACACTGCTGCTCACCACAGCCTAGAGGGAACAAGGAGAAGAAACAGTTAAAAAGGCCTGATATCCTTCCTACATATTTTCTTTTTCTGCAATGAACTGGATTTGAATGATTCCCATTCTACTTGTCTTATTTTTGTCACAAAAAAACATTTTAACAGTGAAGGGGAAATTAAAAAGACAAACCTGGATTTTTACTTTGGAGACAGACATTTGGGTGGTTGACTGCCTCTGAAATGCACTGTTTGACACTTTGTCAGTTCCTTTCACAGCAACCACAAACTCCCCCTCAGGGACTGCATCAACAGTCACCAGAATTTCTCCATTGCCCATGTCAGTTATTACACCGTGGGTAGCACCCTCAGAACCTGTCACTTTTGCCAAAACGATATGTTCAGTAGTCATCGAAGATGGACCTCTTCTACCCATGACTGACAGCATTAGTGTGGCTGGCTGGCCTGGGTTTTCATATTTGAGAAGAAAAGAATCAAGATGTGAAGAAAAACAAATGGAAAATAAAATGATCTATTGTGAAATTTAAAAAAAATATATTAATTACACAAGCTTTACATATCTGATTGCCTGAGCAAATCAAGGTACCACGGGTGACATGTTTATTTTTACCACTAGATGGCACTGTCATAATGAACTGCACAATTACCTTCAGCTATAAAGCAATAAACAGGCATTATCAAAGATATTGTACCTTCTTGTGGAAGCCCAGTGAGCACTGCGTAACCTGGGTGAGGTCCAGCAAACGTTTCCACAAAGTTATAGATAAAGGTAATTGTACTTTGTCCTGGAAACACAAGCACTCAGAGTAAATGCAGACTTACAGTAAATGTGCATACACAGCAAGAACTCCTTGAATCTGATGTACTTATGATACTTTTATATAAAGGGCATTTCTAGTAAATAAATATACACACTATTTTACCTGTGATTTTGAGTGTGTATGGTTGGTTGGAGTTAATGTTGATCTGCCAGGGTCCCGTCTGCTTGTCAGAGTTGAGACGAATTCTCCACAAGTTGCCAACAGCCTGAATGGTCCCCAGTTTACCACTTGCCTCATTTTGGTTCTGAGTTACACCTGGAAATGTTTAACACTCATTATCGGTCATGGATAAATCACAATTCCATTTGCAACAATGAGGACACTAGTTTTGTTTTTGCTTCCAGTCAGGATAAATAATTGGTAATTTAATTGTTTGGGGCTGTATTCTGTAAAGCACTTTGTGACTAATATCTGTGAAAAGTACTACTTAAACAAATATTGCTTTTGTCCTTGCTTCCATTGAAAATGATAAGGTACCGGCAGGGTCCGTCAGTGTGAAAGTAATGGCTGTTCCTGTAATGTAGATAGTGATGTTTTTCAGTGATTCATCTAAAACAAAGTGGAATGTCTCTTGCTTTCCAGGGTTTCTTGCTCGCTGAAGAACTGTCACCTGAGTGAAAGCAGGGAAGGAAAAAAAATGTTTGACTTACTGAGTTATCTCAAAAGGCTTTTTACAAGCTTCACATAAATGAAACTTATTGAACTGCAGAATAATACCAGAGCTGAAGTCGAGGTGTCAAGGATAATGTCTGTGGCTTGAGGAAGCTGTGATTTTGAGACCTGGATGGCCTGGCCTCCAGAAACCAGAGCTATCTCCTTGTAATCATCATAGGAAGCAGCTCTGAGAGAACGACGGCGCCTGCCAAACGGTGCAGTTAGGAAGAATGACACCTGTGAAGATCCATTAATGCCAAGATCATACCCACAGCTCCATGCCTACGTAGCCTGAGTGAACACTGGCCACATTTAGTGCCATTCTGTATTTACCTTTGACTGGGTGCTCCTAGTGAGAGCATCAATAGAGTCTTTGAGCTCAAAGTCTTTTGCTATAGCATCAGTGAAAACATAGATGTTGGATGAGGAAGGGGCACCAGTCAGAGCCAGCTGGAGAAATAAAAGGCTACAGTCTTTAAGCATCCATAACTTTATATTTCTTATGCTTATTTATATTTCTTATCCAATCATAATCCCAGTTACAAGGGAAGATGTCACAACTGATTATAGTACCTGAAGTCCTGACAGGCACATCTCAGGAGTATCACCTCCACCCATTGCTTTGAGCTTTGAGATTTCTTCTTTCATCTTATTAGCATCTGTTGTCCTGATCATAGGTCCAAAGTCTAAATAAAATAAATAAAACTAAGCACTAATATCACTAATGGGTTTCTAAAAATCATTGATAAAGTAGAAGAGTTCATACCAGGGTCATTGAAAGGCACCAGGATGTACTCGGAGGGCTCGTGTTGAGTTCCTTTGTAAGTGTCAATGATTTCATAAACCACTGATCTTGCTTCTTCAATTTCATCTGACATACTGCCGGTGGTGTCAATTACAAAGCACACAACAGATGAGCGAGCAACCCCCATCATCCTGTGAGAAAGGAAAATTCAACTCTTTAAATACTTTCTGTTCTTTCAAGCTCAGGCTATTGTTCGCATTTCACTATATTACCTCAGGAAGTCATCGTCGCCTGCAGCTAAACGGATGTCCTCCAACAGCTGGAGCGTGGCTGCCGTGGCTGCTTCCACAGCAGCATTGTGTAGAGCTGAGTTGTCTTGGCGAGACTCATCTTTGCTGATGCCTCCTCGAGGAGAAACTGTGCTAGTGAGATCAGCTGCACCACCATGGCTACATTTACCTTACAGAGGACAGGTGGGAGAGGTTACACTGAGATATGGTTGAAACTGCTACCAGTCATTTAATCATGTTTCTTATCTTGTATATGGGTTTTAAAACTTTATTAAACCACAAATTAAACCAAAAATAAATCATATCAGCATAACCTGATTTAAACTACAGTAAGTGACATTTTACTCTTGTTTTTTATTTATTTATTATTAAAGCATATGACACCTTAAATGATTAAGCTGTATATGAATGTAATTTATGGATATGTGTGTGAAACCTTTAGGTTTAAAAGAAGAGTGGATTCCCATATAGCCAGATGTGAGTTTCTTCTCTTTCAGGATGTTGGGGAGCAGCTGATTAGAGCAAGTTCCACTGGCACAGTCACTGCAGGTAGCAGTGTTCATGTCTACACCAAAAAAATAAAAGAAACTGTAGGAGCTGTTTCCTTGAGAAAGATGCAAGTATCTTTCTAATAACAAAACATGACTTAAATTAAACATTTTTAACAAATACTGAGACTCAATGACACATAATTACAAGTCAATCAGAAGTGGTCACCGTCTGCTCTTTGGTCTATTCTATAAAGATTGCATGGATATTAATTATGACAAAGAAATGGGATGGGTGCATGATCGATGATGATAATACACACTTACCTGCCAGGTTATCTAGGGGAAGGCCCGGGTTTATGAGGTTGATATATGGTTCTGTGTAACCCAGCTCAACCCAGTTACTGTGGCTGTAAAAGTCCTGAGAGTGCACAAAAACACATGTTATGCAGACCACACATAACCTCAACGCTTCTACTTTCCATCACATGGCTGTTCCAACTTATTGCACCCTCTTACCTGTAATGTGTGAAGAACTCGACCCAGTGTTTGCCTTGCAGTGGGAAACTTTTTGCTGCGAATGTTAGCCTTAATGGACAACATGCCTTCAGTGATCAGGCCACGTCCTTCCAAGAAGGCCTCAGAATTGAAGTGATGTGGAGGACTGAAAGATTTTTTGTCATATAAGTGAAATCCTTGTCTTACGATTTTTAAAGGGGTAATTTATAGTTTTCTTTGTAATTCATTGAGAATTTTTTCTTGCTTTACCTGTTGTCAAAGTTGCGGTCTACCAGTCCGTTCTGAGTGTATATGTCTTGAAGAGCAGAATGAAACTTGGCACCAGACACGTCTCCTGTTGCTGTGGGACCTAAACAGGCCTGGACCAGCTCTTCAGGAGAGAAACCCTGAAGGGCAACAGTAAGAGGTTGTACTTGTTAAAAATGAGCAGGTGAGCAGAAGATATGCTTTACTTTATGAATGGAGCTACATTTGTCAAAAAGAGTATCCTAAAATGGTTAAAAAGCAGCCTGGGGAGCCTATTTATATTATATATTTAAAATAATAATAAAAAGCACATGGTGGGTATATTCATTCAGTGGGTTTCTTTATTACTTTTTAACATTCATATTAAAATGGAGATGAGTGTGCATTTATTTAAGTGTGAATGTTTCTATATGTGGCAGTTGACTGAGTCTGTGCTGTCGTGTACATTTTTTTTCTCAGGCCTACCGTGGGGTTGAACTCATAGCCATTTTTCTCAGCCACCGCCTGACATGTCTCTGTCACTTTCTGCATTAGAGCCGTTCCTGTAATGCTGACATGACTGGATGCTCCACCCCCGATGGAGACAAAGGCCGTGGCTGGCCCTGACAGAGCCAAAGCCAGCAGAGCTATGACCAGCAATGAATTCATGACAAATCTGCAAAAAGAAAATAAATGTGTTTGTTAATTTAGTGGCTTCAGTTAGTTTTGATTATGATTCCTATGTTGCCAACTAGAATCAAATCATTTTAACCTTCTGTAATATCTTTTGGGGTTAATCACAAAGTGAAATTTTTCAGAACAGGCTCAAAAATTTTAAAAGTCTTATTTAATATATTTTACTAATAATGATTAATAATAATTACTGGAGAATGACAAAAATAGTACTTTGCAAACACAAGCTGTTGCATTCTTTATTGTTGTGTAAGACTGCATCAGTCTCCTGTATTTTATGCCACATTTCCATTGGTGCCTACTCAGCGCAGGGCGACTCGACTCACCACAACTCGCCACGGTCTTGTTTTCTTGTTTCCATTGCAATTGAGTACCACCTCAGTGTGGGTGGAGCTGACATAGTAATGGGGCAGTTGTCTCTTAACGTAATTTGCATGCGACTCAAAACCCAACCCAACAATGGATGAGACAGAGGTAAGCTAACATAGCTAAGGCCAGTTTACAATCGTCATCATGCATAAGTTCTCCATACATTGTTTTAATGGATGAAGGTTATAATTAAGTATTAACCCTATACCGCCGAACATGTCGTAATCAACTCAGTGTACTTCAACAGTGCTGCTGTTTGCGTACTTCTGGTAACAATTACTGTAATAACCATATGTTGGGTGTGAAGTGCAGTTTCTCAGCTTTCAGAAATAGAATTTTTCCAATAGGACAAACGGTCACATAATTACCGTAATTCAAAGTGCCTTTGATCGCCCACCTCAGGCTTGGTGTTAACCAGCTGTTCTTGGGTAGTACGGGCAGGTAATGGGTGCTTCAGATATTACAGAGATTAGAGCATGCATCCTCTTATTATAGGAGGATCCACAGAGGCCAAAAACATTACAAAACAAGTAAAATGTGAAAGGGCCCTGTAGAGTTTATCATTTGTATATTCTGAGCAACATGAGTCAGAAAAAGGAGTAGAAATGGACCTCTTAGTCATCCAAAAATGGTGTTTACTAAATTGATCTCTGTGTGCTCAGTGCAGATGTACAGTGAGCTCAAAGAATGGAGACAGGAGTAGAAGAATTAGTCTTCCATCTGAATTACAACAACTGTTTCCTGGCAGATCCTTTCAAAATCTTTCAGAGTGCATGGGAAATGTTTCTAGACTGCCATCTTTAAATCTAGCCCACCCAACTGTCTTATGCTTGTTTTACCTTTGAGCTGGGGTACCAGAGGCAGTTTGTGGGCAGTCACATTCTGCCCGTATACAGTGGGGAAAAAAGTGTTTAGTCAGTCACCAATCGTGCAAGTTCTCCCACTTATAAAGATGAGAGAGGCCTGTAATTGATATCATAGGTAGACCTCAACTACGAGAGACAAAAAATCTCATTTTCTGATTTTTAAAGAATGCCCACTTGTGCTGTTGTTGGGCCATCGGCCAGCTGTGGAGAAGAGCGGAGTTATGACACACAAACGTCAGAAGTGAAGCCGAGTGTTAAAAACAAAGTGTACACAACAGCCCCTGTCTGTACTTGTCATGCTGCATTTTTGTTTTGATTTTTTCACACCATGAGCTCCGCTGTCACCCCGTTCCCTTTTCCAGTGTTTGCCTGGTTTGTTCAAAGGACCTCTCTGTATTTGAAGCCATTCCTCCATTCTTGATTCTGATAATAACTTTTATGGCACAGCTCATTAGCAAAGGGTCTTTGCTTTGGTGGCCTCAGGATCACAGGAGATTGGAGCGGGAGATTGACAGATTGAGGCTGTACTGATCTGTTGGAGCAAAGCTGTTAACTGTCAATCCAAGAATGATAATCATACAAGATAGAGATTAAAGTGGCAGAAATGAGCTTGCTCAGAAGTGTGGCTGCGGTCTCCCTTAGAAATAGGGTGCGGCTCAGAGTAGAACTCCTACTCTTCCTCATCAAAAGGAGCCAATTGAAGTGGTTCGGTATCTGCATAGGATGCCTTCTCAGCACCTCCTATGTGAGGTGTTTTGGGCATGTCCTCCTGGGAGGAGAGTATGGGGCAGACCCAGAATATGCTGGAGAGATTATGTCTCTTGGCTAGCTCAGTAACACCATGGTGTTTTCCCTGGGAAAACTGGAGGAGGTAGCCGAGAAGAGGGCCCACGACCTGGACCTGGACAATCCCTTCCTCAGTTCTGACCAGTCTCTCTGCCACTGAGAAGCAACATGACATGATGCTGCTACCACCATGCTTTACAACAGAGATGAGATTAGACCAGAGAATTGTTTTCTTTGTGCTCTCAGAGCTTGTTAATTTGGTAACAAATGGGCTGGTCATTCGTCTTCTACACAGAGTGGTGTCCATGCTATTATATCATAAAGATATACAGTTTTGGTGAGATGGTCACTTTTCTGAATTCCTGCAGAAAAAATGAACTCCTGAATTCTATCCTGAAGATGGACAGAGCTCTGTTGGAGCAAAAATGGTACTCGTGATTGCCAAAGCCATTCTCAGGTTGGCTGGACAGCCAGCTCAAGTAAGTCTTTTTTAACAAACACAATGTTAAAGAGTGATGCCTAACCTAACCTGACACAGAATTGCTGGGCTCCAATGTTGGGCTGTTAATGTGTTCACTAGTAATAGATGGCAGTCTGCCATTTGGCACTGATAAAGCAGTGTATAGCTCCTGTACCACGGTACTAAAGTGCTTGAAGAAAACTTCTTGCTGCAGCTTGAAGTGATAGAACAGTGAGTGAGAATATAAAGTGAATGTAAAGCTTTATGTAATTTATAACATTACTTGCTATAAATATTATATAAGCAGTTATTTTTTTATTTATCTAGTGCAGTTTTAACTTACAGTTACTGGTTGACTTTTCTATTGGGCTAGTATTAATATCAGAATCATTTACTGAGCTGAATTGAACTCGTGTACATGAGAATGTGTTGGTGATAATGTAAGCTCTGCTGTTTCATCATGGAAACTGTCTCACAGTTTGAAGTGTTGCAAGAACCTGTTTGCACATGTCCAACCTTATCATGATATTTAATCATGTAGGACAGATGATAAATGTATCATCAGGTATCACATTTCTGTTTCTCTGACATTCTCCGTTTTTCCGTGTTTCTCATTTGAATGTTTTTTTTATGTTTCTGTGTATCTGTTTGGAATTTTAGCAAAAGATGAGCTTGTGCCGACTGACACCCACTATGTCGTTAGAAATGTTTTCAGTGTGCGGGGTGGAGCAAAGGGAGGTAGCTCTGCATTCATCACTGCGTGTCTGGGATTCAGTGGGTGTCTCCAGGACTGAAGCGCACTGAAAACTGACAAAACTGATGAGTCGGAAAAATAGGCTTGCGAGAAATGTTTAACAGAAGTTTATGAAAGTTTTTGACTTTTTGTCTCTTCTTTGAATGTGACCAACTATACAGGTGAGTGTTTTATGTTTACAGCATGATGAGGATTGAATCTAGCCATCAGAATAAGTTAAAATCCTCATGGTTTTCCTCTTCTTCTTGGTGTTATTGAGCAGTTTTTAATGTTTAATTTGTACATATTATTTTTACCATACTTTACAGTAATACAACTTTAATTTCAAATAAATTTGAAATGTTGTTGTTTTTGTTGTTACATACCTACTTCTTTACATCCTGTTCTAATAATTCAAAATATGACACACACACACACACACACACACACATATATATATATATATCTCGAGTCATATGTGGTAAATAAGGTGATAACGATTTACTTTTGTAATTCAAACAATAAACAATGTCTTCATGTAGAAATAACAGATTCATATACAAGATATCTGAATCCTGCATGCTCGCTACCATGTCACATTTAAACCTGTGATAGTGTCAGATTCAAGGTGACATGCAGAGCTGACATCAATATTGGCTTTAACATAGTGCGATGCAGAAGCTGCCTAAAAGTTCTCCTGAAAGCTAAAACGGCCTCAAAAATTGGTAACGATATTGAACAAACACTCATGCGTTCACGTCAGCACCGTGTCTCATTTATATCAACTCATACATCATAGTCATGTGCAGACTTGGTGCTGCGTTTACCTCATGTGAGTACTTTGTGAGAGGGGGAAGTAACTAAATATCTAACCATAGCTGAAGGAAGTGAATGACACTTTGAATTTTATAATTTAAATAGTCACTTGTTTTGTTTTTTAATTTCAAAAATGTGATTATTAGATGTACCACAATGTGCCAAGCCGTATTTCCATGCCTGTAACTAATCTTTACTCAATATAAGCATATTAACATTTAACTGAGAATCTTACAGTCTGTTAAAACTTAAAAGCTGGAAAACAAGTGATAATTAGTAACCATGGAGAACATTTAGAGAAGGCAGTTTAGGAAATTAAAAGTGGAACATCAAGTTCATATTCACAGTGTATTTCTCTATTTTAGCTCTTTTGTTCAGTCATGACTCTCATTGTCTTTGTCTTATTAATCTCACATTCCTGCACTGCAGTTCCAAACTGTTCCCAACCTTTCACTTTTACAGGACACACCTACAGCCTCTGATGAGACAGCAGATTAACTGAAAGAGCAAATCTCTGCAGGGAGTGTTGTAAAAACAAGAGTAATTTTTCCTCTACTGTGTACATCTAACTTAAACATCACATCACACTCCCCCACTGTGAATTATGCACACTGATAGTCATTCCAGCTCCATGTTAACAAATGGCCTTTAAGCATGTTGATAGAGGTAATATTTGAAAAAAATGTGATTATTTAATGTCTTCTTTCATCGCCTCCAAATGAACATTTTTTAATGATTTGAAAAGGCAATAAAAATAACAACAATAATAATTAATATTAATTCAGTCTTAGCTTATTCTGGTATGTTTTGCATTAGGTACACATCATGGTAAAGTTTTAAAACTAGGCAGAGCTCTGCCATTTGAATAGAGAGATTGTGTCTGTAAGTTTTGAGTGTGAAGTGTAGATTTCAGCAGAGATATTATGGGCCGATAAAGACAGAGCGAAGCACCGGTTCACATGTTGCTGGTGTCTCTGAGCTCTCCTAAGCGTTCTCTTTAACTAAGCATGTGTAGTTGCCCAATAGATGGTATGTGGCTAGACCACAGAAACAAGATTTGACATGTTTCTTTATCAAAGAGACTGTGTGTGTGCACTTTTCTTTTTTTTTCCTCACAACAGACTTCCTTGAAAGTTAGTCAGAACATTAGGCTTCTACTTCTAAGAATATTAACATCAGAGGATTTATTATCTGCCTATTACTGTATTAGTCATGATGACGAAAGCAAAGTGCGTAATTACTCAATAAAGATAAACAGGCAATAAAAAATATGGAATCATCTCAACTGAGGGTGTGTGAGTTTTATTTATTTTACCCAAATGTGGTCAAAGGAAATATTTTAAGTTGAAATCACCATTCAGGCCAGTAGGTGTCATTGTGTTGAGTGCTGAGATCAAATAAGAAACTTTGATAGATTGCTTTGTCTGGCTGAAAAAGTTACACGTTCAATACCAGTGAAATGCAGATTGACAGCCATGTTTGGCTCCATGTCTGCCACAGCAGGGCATACATACTCCAAGTATGCCTGGCTGTGGCATATGTGTAATTGGTCATACTTATAATTTACCCTGTAGATAACTGTAAACAAAAAGCAAAGTCAGACAAATAAAACACATTGAAATGTGACTGAAAGACTCTCATAAAACTGTAATTCAGCCAGTAAATACCAAAGTGAGCTCTGGTGTTTTTGAACCTAAATGTTCTCAATTGTAAATTTACTAAATCTGACTTAATATGAAGCAAATATCTTTTAATCAAGGAGTCTTTATGTGCCACATTCTGTGCCAGTACCTGCATATAAAAATCAGTATTCCTAACTCCGATTTTAATAGTGATTAATAAGCTTCTTGTCTGTGTCTCGTTTCAGACCGCTGATGTCAAACATGGCCCTCGAGTCAACTATCTCAGAGAGGCAGTTCTGTCCTCAGCTTGAAATGATGAGGGAACATGTACTCATTAACAACACACAGGTCAATATGGCTGTGGTTTGCATCCACGGACTGGTCTCTGGCCTGGGGATTTTGGAGAACGCCTTGATCATCTGGGTGGTGGGCTTCCGCCTGAGGCAACGTACCGTGGCCTCCATCTGGGTGTTGAACCTGGCCCTCTCTGACTTCCTGGCTACCCTGACGCTTCCCCTCTTCACGTTATACCTAAACTCTCGTCACAGCTGGGAGCTTGGCAACCCACTTTGCAAAGTACAGGCTGCCATCTTTTTCATCAACATGTTTGTATCAGCCTTCCTGCTGGCAGCCATTTCACTGGACCGCTTACTTCTAGTGACGAAGCCAGTGTGGAGCCAAAATCATCGATCAGTGGCAGGAGCGTGGAAAGTGTGCATATTGGGTTGGCTATGGGCAGCAGTTAACACTTTGCCCTATTATATTTTCCGCTCAGTGACTGAAACAAAGCACCAGAGAAAGTTGTGCTATCATGATTTCGCCATGTATTTATCCTCAAATGCCACTCTTGAGACAGATTGCAATGTGAGGCAGTGGACCACAGCAATGTCCAAGCTGCTGCTAGCATTCCTATTCCCACTGGCAGTGATTGCGGGAAGCTACATCAAAATCTGTCTGAGTCTGAGGAACAGGAACAGGAGGAGGAAGCAAAGTGCCTGCAGACTAACTGATGATCTGATTATGTCAGACAGAAATCAAGAATCAGGATCTAAAAATGGAAGAACTACAACCACAAAAATGATCTCTCTCAAGCTTCTAATCCCTGGTCAAGCTTTAACCACGAAAGAAGGTCCCTTCACCCCCACCACCCCTAATCTGATGAATCAGAGCCAGCTATCCCAGAGTTTCTCCAAAATGGTGACGTCTGTGATTGCAGCATTTGCACTGTGCTGGGCTCCGTATCACATCTTCTGTATGATTGAAGTGGCAGCTCAGTATGAGAAAGAATGTCTCAAACTAGTGGAGGTGGGGCTACCTCTTGCCACAACATTGGCATTCTTAAATCCAATATTGAACCCCATTCTCTATGTCTTCAGTTGCCCACACTTCTGTGTGAGAATACGGCAGAGTCTGGGAGCGGTGTTTGATGGACTGGTCGAAGAAAAAGGGGGATTACTGATGGCCCCAGGAAAGAGCTTAATAAATCATATTAGGAGGAGGAGCAGTCGAGATGTTAACCTAGGAACGCCAGTGTTACCCTGTCAGTCAGATGTCATGCAGCCCCCTTTCTTATCACTTTTGCAGGACAATAAGGTGGAGCATAGCTGAGACATCAGTTGATTTTTGACTTCATGTTTCAGGAAGAGAATGATTCACATTTAATTAAGCATACATGCACTACATGTGAGAGACACATATAATTTAGAGTTTATATGAGGTATGTCTTCACGTACATTTAGGACCAGTTCAGTGGAAGTGATAGAGCTATACAGTGACCACCCACTTTTTTAAGAGCTCCAGTTCTGGAAGTGAATTTTACAAAATTCTTCTATAACGACTTTTAAGCCTTCAACTAAGCCAACCAGCAATGAGGTGAATCATGACAATAAAATGATTAGATGTGAGTCCAAAAAAATAAAGACAAATTTTAAAAAAGGCAAATGTACATGGCTGTGCGCACAATTACTTATAACAGAGAAAGAATTACTTATCTCTAACCACTATAATTCCTAGATTCCACAGTCTAGTGCATGTGACGGAAAACTATGAAAATTCCATCCTTCTAATTAAGTGCAAGCCCATGGCAACCTGTAGTAAGCTCTTCATAGCACCATTACAAGGTCTAAATTCAGTTTGTACGACAGAAAACATCATTGCCAACATCTGTGTTATGTTAACATTACAAAATCTTAGCATTCATTCACGACTATATACATTGTGAACACGACAGTGTTTGAATTTCATCATTTAGCTCAAAGCACTCCTGGATCAAAGTGCAGCATCATCATTTTTTCTTTTTTTTGCTGTTCTTA
>VUQJ01017058.1:2550-12908 GCA_015108635.1 Andinoacara biseriatus | reverse complement strand
TATTTCTTTTATTTCAGTACAGCATGCAGAATGTAATGGTTTTCTTTGGATCATCATGTTTTTTTTATTGTTTGTGTTTTTTTTCCCCCTCAAAAGTTTTAAGCACACTCTCCAGATAAAGACGCACGGTGAATAAACTTTAGTTTTTACATAACCTCCAACAGCCCTTTTTCCCTGTGTTTAATGAAGTGCTTTTTTGAATGATGGGGTTCAGTGAGAGAGTCTGGGAAATAGACTTATTTACGTCTGTCATGTTGAAAAAGCAGAGGGGATTTCAGATGCCGGCCTTGTGTCGGCAGGGTAAGTATGAAGCTAGCACCCACAGCCTGTTGGCTTTAATCTAGCACATAAATGAGTGTGTGCAGCAGAAAATCCACCTGCCAGTTCACAGGTTAACATTTGTTTAATTTGTTCAGAAAGAAGCCAAAATATGCTTTTCACTCTTTAGTGGACTCTTTGGCTTGCCTCAGCACAAACTTAAGCATTGGATATTTACTTGTAACCCACTGGTGCCCATTTTCAGATTCCTTTCAGTGTCTTACTCTCATAAAATTACTAGTATTGTAGGTGTACCTCCCTATCAGTGATGGTGCTAGCTTCATATTTTAACAGACATCAGTCTCAGTCAGTTCTCTGCCAGAAAGTGAATAAACTTGTTTCCCAGAATATAATTTTTTTTTCTCTTTAAGTCGGGATGCATAAAGAAAGTTTTAAGATTTTTTTTTTTGTCTTTCATTGAAAGGCAAGAAGCTGTATAAAGTGTGTATATATTTACATAAAAAAAGCAGTAATTTTATGAGTGTTTAGATCGGCCCGGATTACTTAATACTTTCTCGCAAGAAGATGGGGCCAAAAAGACAGGTTTGGTAATCTTTAGTTCCCTTTCCATTGTTATTTGATTTCTTTTTCCGCTGCCGCTCACAGGGATGGACTCGCTGAAACGCAACCTTAACATCTGATCAGTTGAATCCATTTATTCGTGCATTTTTGTTTTTAATTTTTGACTGAAGTATTTTAAAGCTCTGTGAAATGATCTATTAAGATGCATTTATTTTATTTTTTTTATTTTATTTTTTTTTTTTTTTTTTAATGGAAGTATGCTGGACATCTTTGTAGTACATGTAATTGCGTTACAGGCATGGTGAAGTGTGTCAGCCAGTTGCTCTATCACATGCATCCGTAGTTTGCTGGTTAACACCGGAAATCTGTTCCTATAATGTAATAGTGAAAGCCCACACGGCTTCCCATCACAGCACAGCCCTCTTCACATGGTGCAGAGATGGGGAGAAGGGGTGGGGGGACAAACCGGACTGCGCTCAGAGAAGGATAACGCGGTGGGGAAAGGTGGATGGATAATCTTTCATTTTAATGATTTTTAACATCTTTGTGTCATTTTTGTTGCGCTTTGAGATCAAAACTACGCCATATTCAGTCCACCACGCCCGGAGCTCAGCTGCCAGAGTCGCTGTTGCATTCTGCTAAACTTGTTGCACAAAGTTAATTTCCCCTTTCCTGGAGAGGAATAAGGTAACTGCCTCGAGAACTACTACTTTACTTCCTTAATTTTGTTAAACCTTTGGTTTCCAGCTCAGGGGAGTCTTTGTCGCAGCTTGTTGTAGGGCTTTTTGTGGGCTTTAAATCATTGTACGATGTGACCCAAGGATACAGGGCTTGCTATATGAACAACCGTTATGTATGTGTGTTTACCTTGGAAGGTGAAGTTGTTACCAGTAATGATTTTGAGCTCCGTGGGGGCTTGCTGCCTCAGCCCGGAGGCCAAAGAGGCTCGCAGGATCAACGACGAGATTGAAAGGCAGCTCCGCCGGGACAAGAGGGATGCCCGACGGGAATATAAGCTTCTTTTGCTCGGTAAGGGACACGATACGGTCTTTAATAGCTCTAAGATAGGCCGGAGGTGGGAGAAGTTTTCAGGACTTCTCCTGAACAAGTAACATCCCATTACCACATCAAACCCACCTAAAATCTTTAGGTGGCCTCTTCAAGAGGCTCTTTGTATCTTATGTTTCGTATAAGAGTCCAAAAATTAATGTGTCGAATGTTGCTGCAGCGGATTTTCTTTTTTAAATGTTACATAACTATCACATAACAGCTTTATATGTTGAACATTTCTATTTACAATGTAGCAAGCGCAGGTATTAAATTTGTGTAATGCAGTGGAAGTAAAATGTTAAGCTGTTCCTGTCTGCACCAATCTGACCCCTCAAAACATGAACGGGAACATGTTTCAGCGCGCTGGAATATGTTGTGATTCATTGGTGGCTGAACGGAAGCAAATTATAAACAGTGGAGTAAGCGGTAGGAATATAAAAGTACTCAGTTACTAATTCTGAATTCAAGATTTTATGTTAAGTAGAAGGTTTTTACTGTGCATTATATTATTACGTTTATATATATATTTTTTAGTCTTTTCTCATTGTTTATTTAAAATAACAGATACTTTATTGATAGTGAAGGAAATCTGGACATCCAAGCAACACATGACATCAAAACACGAAATAACAAATACAGATGCAAGAACACAAGAGAAATTGTAATGGGGTTACAGATGGGCTGGCCTTGTGCCATTCAATAGGACAAGTGCATAGTATTCTCTGTGAGGTGAGTTAAAGTGTAGACAATGCAAAGGTGGTTACAGTACAGGCAAACTGCACAGGTATTCACAGTGTAAGGGTTTGAACTGCTTTTAGTTGTGTCTAAAACATAAAAGGGGCCTTGCACTGCACAGATTTTTTTTCACAAGATTCACAGGCAAAAAGTTTGGACGACTCTAGATGTAGTTTATATGAATTTGTGTGTAGAATTAGAAAGTATCACCCAGGGGTGAGATTAGGCAAATTCAACGCTCATTTTTCCTTAACTCTGGCATTAAACATTTGCATTGAAATATTGTGTGTACCAGGTGAAGTCTGTGCTGTGGAGAACTCATCGTGCTGCCTGACTGTAGTATTTGGGCAGTTTCTGTTTCATACACCAAAGTCTGTGTACACCAAACTCTGGGTTTTGGGTTGACACTGGTCAATGGATGCTGTATATTTTGGACCAACGTTATTACTCTCATGAGGCGATCACATTCTTCAAAGCACAGTTTAACACAGTTTAAGCTTTACTGGCACAACACACGCAATTGCAAGTAGAGCTGTGTTCCAAAAAAAACAAGCAAGAGAAAAGAGTTGACAGACAGTTAACAGAGTCAACACCCTCCAGTTCTCCAGAACTGTCCATCAGCACTTTTCACAATCACAGCAGTAAGCAATCCTCTCTTACTGTACGTGGGACGTCATATCAGGAAACTTGAACACTGACTCATCAGGTTTTTTTTCAAAGAAATGATGTTTTTGCCTTTCGCCAACCACTTTTCCAGCTTTTCGTGGAAAGCCGTGAGGGGGTCAGCCTGTGGCTTCTTGAGCTTGTGCTTATAATTCTGTACACACCTATAATCAAAAGTGTAAAACTGCAACAAAATTACATATTTTACTAACATTATTACTAACAGTGATAATATGAAAGTGTGTTGAGTGCTCTCTGATCAATCTTTCATGATTGATGGTTTACAATTTTTCTTCTCCAATATCTTCACAGCTGCTCCCCAAAAATCCAGTATGGATTTTTATACTACGGGAGTCTTTTGGGTTTAGCCTAAAAGACAAAAAAAAAAAAAAGATTGGCTTTGAAAACTCACAAGTGCTTAATGATAGTGTACAAAAATAGATTAGTCATAGTTAGAAGGCAGAAACATTATACGCTACATATACAATATCAGCAGGTACTTCATTAGTTACTCCTTGCTAGTACTGGGTACTGCTATCCCTTTCTGTCCTCAGAAGTGCCTAAATTCTTTCAATAATTCGATTCAACAAAGTGCTGGAAACATTCCTCAGAGATTTCGGTCCATATTCACAAGATAGCATCACACAGTTGCTGTGGATTTGTCAGATGTGACTTTCCTGTTCCACCAGATCCCAAAGGTGCCCTTTGGATTGAGATCTGGTGACTGTGGAGGCCGTTTCAGTACGAGGTCACTGTCATGTTCAACCTGTGACGGATTTGAGCTGTGACGTGGTGTACTATCCTGCTGGCAGTAGCGATCAGAAAATGTGTCGTAAAAGGAAGGACATGGTCAGCAACAAAATGGTTTTTATGTTGTTTACATCAAATACTGACCCTGCCGTCCCAAGGTTGTGGCTGAAATTGAGACTCATTAGGGCAGGTAACAGTTTTGCAATCTTTTGTTGTTCAATTATGATCTTAGCTGACAGGAGTGGGGCCTGCTGTTGTAACCCATCTGCTTTTTGTGTGTTCAGAGATGCTCTTCTGCCTAGTTGTAGTTCTTTGTGTGTCCTTCCTAGCAGCTTGAAGCAGTCTGGCCATTCTGTTCTGACCCCTGACATCAACAAGGCATTTTCTTCCAGAGAACTGCCTCTAACTGGATATTTTCTCTTTTCCGGGGCATTCTCTGTAAACCCTAGAGATGGTTGTATGTTGTGGAAAGTCCCAGTAGATCATCAGATTCTGAACTACTCAGAGCAGCTTGTCTGGCACCAAAAACCATGCCATGTTCAAAATCACTTAAATCACCTTCGATCTCTTGTCTGGTGCTCATTTTGAACTTCACCAGGTTGTCTTGACCATGTCTGCATGCCTACATGTAAATGCTGTCGCTGCCATGTGATTGGCCCATTAGATGTTTGTGTTAATGAGTAGTTGAACTAGTGGACCTAATAAAGTCCCACATTTTATTTTACTATTTGAATAACTGAGCCGTGCTGAAAGTATCGCTGCTCTTTTACCTTCAGCAGTCACCGCGGTGTATCTTTGCCCTAAACTAATTTCAACCTGAGATTAGAATGGTGCATATAACTTTAAGCGCTCCACAATAACACATTAAAGTGGCATACTTTTGCTTTCACACGTGCACAGAGTTGTCGACAAAGAGTGCTGTTATTTCCGCATTGTCAGCTACTTGGGGAAATGTTGCAATATCTCAGTCACTTGTTAGATTACAAAATTCAACATTTGACGCAAGTCCGTGATAACATAAGAGGAAATAGGCCTGATCATAATTAACAGTAAATCAGTCCCTCTGTGTAGCATTTGTGTAGCCTTAAAAAGTTTATTTCTCTGATCTACAGCCCTCCAACCAATGCTGCTGGCAAAAGACAAGTGTCTGCATCCATGCTGCTAGTGAGAACGTGCTCGGATGTAGTGGCTCCATGAGCTAAACAGTAACATCATCATGCTTTCATGCCCACTGCTATAAAGCATGCAGTCCATTGGTAGGTGTAATGATTATCATGCTAATGCTAATTTACACTAAACACAAAGTGTTGAAATTTTGATCTGATGTTGAAAAGCTAGGAGCTTGTCAGTGGGAAGCACAGTCAGCCCCAAAAAGGAATTTGAAGATCAACAGAAAAGAAAGTGGTGGACTGAAAGACTGGAGACTTCCACGGCTGAGCTTACATACCACATGAATCTAGATCTGAAAATAGTTCTCAATATTATGCCGTTCATTCATATTAAAGCCTAATTCTATCATCTTCTGCTGCTTCAGCGGAGCATTTTAAAGACTCAGTATAGTTGTGAAATGTTTGAAAGTGTGAATAGGATCAGAAGAATGTAAGTTTGTTTACTCAAGTTCTCACATGCCTGTGCTAGTTAAATATTTCTGTCCTTCCATATTTTTATATTTTTGTGGCTAATGTTAAATTCACGCTGTTTATTTTATAGCCTCAATTGCTGCTTGTTTTGCAGATTTAGACAATTAAATCTAACATTATTATATTATATTATATTATATTATATTATATTATATTATATTATATTATATTATATTATATTATATTATATTATATTATACTGTTTTACATTAAGCCAAAGTCCCATACATAAATTATTATTAGCTCCAGCTTCAACATATAAGTGATGCACTCATTAAAGACTGAACAATGTGATGTAATGAAGCTGGGATTTCTGTACAATGAGTACTTATACTAGAGGTACTTTCAGGGTATTTGTATTTTTGCTTTAGCAGGACTTTAATTAAAAGCCTTTTTCATGTAGTATTTTCCTTATATATCCTTAATATGGGTTTATATATTTATGGTTTTATGGTCTTTTACTTAAGTAAAGAACCTAGATCAGGGGTGGCAAACATAAGGCCCGGGGACCGTAATCAGCCCAGCAAAGATGTCATTCTGGCCCACTGGACAGCTTTGGAAAATGTAACATTAACTGTATTTTTGTAGGTTTTATAACTCCTCGTAGCCCTTCATACTAGTCAAGAGTAATGAATAAATAAACAATTACGGGGCCCTCGGGTGGCTCAGTGGTAGAGCACACAACCACATGCATATGCCGCAGTGCGGGCAGCACAGGCTCAAGTGTTCCTCCTCATCTTTCCTGCCTATCTCCACTTAATAGAAAAAGCCGCTGTGGCCAAAAAATAAATAAATAAACAGTTAAATGACTGTCTACTATCAACTATAGAAATTTCTGTTTTTCACAATAGTTCTATAGTAAAAACAAACAAACAAACAAAAATAACAGGCTTTGGGTTTGCACAAAATATGTAAGCCATAAAGTATAAAGAGGAGGACAAAACTGCTTCTGTATTTCCTGTTGGCTAGGAACTGGTGAAAGTGGTAAGAGCACTTTCATTAAACAGATGAGGATCATCCATGGCCGCGGATACTCTGATGAGGACAAGAGAGGCTTCAAAAGGCTTGTGTACCAGAACATTTTCACAGCCATGCAGGCCATGATCCAGGCCATGAACACACTGCAGATCCCCTACAAGTATGAGCACAGCAAGGTAAGCCTGTGTCCTTTCTTTGCCTCTTTGCTCAGACCAATTGAGAAAGCGGTTTTATCACACACAGTCCCACAGAAGCATGTGGAAGGTTTACTGACAGACCCTGCAGTGTGTATTACTGTGTACATAAGGTGAAGCCTTTCTGGTAATTTGCAACAGTGTTTAGTTTTGCATTCTTGCTGCCAGAGTGTTTTGTCTACTTACAGAGTGGGCTGTCTTTTTGAAGTATACACAGTGTCACACTGCAGGCATGTAAAAACTGGTTCTCCTGAGCCAAACCCAAGTAAGAGACAAATAATTACCTATTATTCATACAGGAATCTGTTTGTCATACCAACTGCAGGTACGTATCAATGATGAAAAACTTGCTGGCTCACACAAGGAGACTACATTGGGTAAAGCTCCAGGTTAGGATGCAATCCAGGAGAGCGGGGCTGGAACTTTGTCACTGATAGTCTGAGTCAGCATGTGGGTTGTATTTTTTCTTTCCTGCAGTGTTGATGGTGTTCTGTAAAAGCTCACAGGATGGCACTGTTTGTACATAGCCAGTTGGCGTTTGTTAGCGTTGAAACATGGAGAGCCTGTAGGTCAGTGAGGTCAAGACACCAGAAATACCCGAAATTAATGCGTGCATTCAGATACACTACACTGTACACAACTGTTTACTGTTTTGCTTATTGCAAAAAAGTGCAGTGGGCTTGTGTCCAGAATCCATATTTACTGCTCGCTATTGAAAAAACTATTGACTGTCTGAATAATTTAACAAGTGGTGCTTTCAGGCAGTCAGTATATCAAGTCACCCATCACTAAACCTCTTCCCTGAATGCTGAAATTGTAGCTTAGCATTTATAATTAGAAACAAAAGGCCCATCCAAAGATTTGGAGTCTTTTTCCAACCTCTCTAAAACAAACAAACAAAGAAAAAAAAGCACAAGAGAACAATGGCAGGAGTTGGATTAAACCGTGCTTTGTATGCTCGTGTAAAAGTCTGCCTCGGTAACTAGCTTTTCGCCTGTGATTTGGAATTACTTCCAGATGAAGAAGAACATCTGAACTTGGCGATGTTAAGTGCTGCACTGAAAACCTCCTTGTAATTACTTAGGTTGCTGGTGGTGCGGAATTAAAAAGCAAGATTAATCTTTTAGTGGATCCATAAGAATTTTTTGGTTGCTGTCAGGTGGTCAGTGACTGTAGGGGGAAGAAGAGGTTCAAACAATCAAAAAAAACCCCAAACAAAAACAGGGCCATCATTTCTCCAAAGAAAAGAATGAGAGTATACGATGAAGCAGGAGCAGTTCAGTCAACCAAGGCAAAACAAGCAAACAAAAAAACTGGAAAATCCCTTCCAACCACTTCTACAGTACGTTATGGAAGATGTATGACTCATCAAACAGATATCTGAGTCTACTGGCCTTTTTGGAGCATTGCAGTGTAATTTGGTAAATATAGATTTCATAACACTGGGATTTGCATATAGGAGATCATGGAAACTGACATAAAGACAAGTTCTGAGTTGCATGTTTATCAGTGTGGCAGTGGAAGAAACCATCAGATCATCAAACACAGCTGCCCACGAGCAAAAATGTCTGCAAGAGCACCTTGCACAGTAAGGCCGCCAGGCAAATTTCCAGATAAAATGTTTCTGGCAGCAGCAACTGAGAATAAACTAAACAGGATCTACAGGTTCACCCATAAATTACAATTAGGACTCCAGCTTGTGAATAAGTGCTTTCTGGTTAGATGTGGGCATGAGTTACCAGTGTAGTGATGGAGTGTGTGCGTTGGAGGAAATGTTCATGTTTAATCTGAAACAAATTAGAACATTAAAGGCAATTTGAGATGAAAAATTGTGAGAAGACATTAGGTCTCAAATTGCAAACCCAGGAATCCAGGATAAACAGTCTGAGCAGCAGGAATGTAAAAGTGCTCACTTTGAATGTTGGAGGCAGTAATGGGATGACTTTGTAACGGCATGATGTTTTGGTAACAGCAACATTATCTTTCACATTTAGCTTGTACTATAATTACTTTGAGTGTGTGATTTAAAAAGTTTTAGATGAACTGGAAGCTTAGCGTAGCATTAGTGTAGGCAGGTCGTACGGCCAAGCGTTCCTGCTGCTCTCAGTTGTGACCAGCTGGTCTCAAAGCCAGTTCTCACCAGCTGATTTCTGAGCTGCTACCTGTTGGCAGATCTCATATGGGACATGCAATTTAAACTGCTTTAGCCTTCCTCCAGTTGTTACTGCCTCTGCAAGCTGATTTGCAACCCATCTCAACCCAGCTCCTTCTGTCTGATTTCTTCAGTGTCATTTCTGTTTTCATAAGATCAGACTTATTGTTTTTTAAGGGGCCGTGTGGAAGCCCTGCTGCTATGTTCTGGCATCACATTTAGCTCCTTGTAGGCTGACGGTGGATTAAACGGGCAAAAAGCCTTCATTTCTTCAAGTCCATTGGCTCCTATCAAAATGTTGTCTTATTTTGTGTGTTGATGATTAGTTCCAGCCCACGATTGATAGCCTGAATCCAAATCTGAATTCCATCTTGTTTGATTTTAGTCATCGCCCCTTCCTTCAGCTTCATCAGCTATAATGCTGCCATAACTGTTGCACAATGTTTCCTATATTATTTCTGGAAGTGTTGGGTTAATTTCAGCTTGTTATTCTGATGCTCAGGACAACGCCACCATCGTCAGTAAGGTTGATGTGGAACAGCTCGTAACATTAAAAAACCCATACGTTGATGCCTTGAAGAGCCTGTGGAGTGACCCAGGAATAAAGGAATGCTACAATCGGAAGAGGGAATACCAGCTCTCAGACTCAGCCAAATAGTGAGTGTAAACATGAATAACTCCTCAGACACTGTCAAATAGTTTCCAGGGATTCATATGCCAACTGTCTTTTTAATGCACTAAGGTCGATGAGGCTTAGTAATTTTTCCATTTAAGGTTGTTGACAAAATTCTTAAAAAGAATCACATTGAAATTCTTAATAATTCATTGTATTGTGATGTAACTCAAACAGATACAGCCGTGCCTTAAATATTCCACAATAAATGTTTTCCCTCTCTCCGTCCCTGTCCTGGTTCTCCATCGGTCTTTCTGTCATCGGTTTTCATTTTCATTACTTAATGCTGCATTATCCTCCTCTTCTGCTGTTAGCTATCTGGATGACTTGGATCGAATTTCTGATACTGGGTATCTGCCAACTCAGCAAGATGTCCTGAGAGTGAGGGTTCCCACAACAGGTATCATAGAGTACCCTTTTGACCTGGAGGGCGTGGTGTTCAGGTGAGGGTTTTTATTTGCTTGGGGTCCACTACAAATGACATGAAAAAAACACGTAAATCAATGCGAGCATTGCCTACAAGCTGAGAACATAATTAGAGATGTTATAGATATGGATACATTAATATAAAAAAAAAAGCACCTGCAACCTCAGAAATGAGCTGGCTCCTTAGTGCGATGTCTATGCGACTACATATGGATCATTTTGGTGCATTTACTGCCAGCGAGTGGGCATCCTGCTTT
>VUQJ01017056.1:5141-21791 GCA_015108635.1 Andinoacara biseriatus | reverse complement strand
AAGGGTGCCCTTTTTTTTTTTTTCCCCCCCCCCCTTTCCAGTTTCCTCTCTCTCTCTCTCCCATCCCTCCCTAGCTTTCTCCATCTTTGTCTCTCTGCACATTCCCCCGATCCCATCTTCCACTAAAGCCACAAACATATTTTATCAACAGCTAAATTTTTACTCTTCTTTATTTGTTTTCTGAACACCGCTCGAGCACTGATAATCAACTAAGATCGCATAGCTACAAGGGCGGGTGTGGGGATGGGGAGGAGAGGGGGTAAGATAAGTCCAAATCTGGCAACCGTCTCTAGTGTAATGACACCTCCATCTCTATGGAAAACCATCCCCTTTTGTCTTCACTTGCATGGAAGCTCTTTCTTTTTTACTGTTTTGTTCCCAGAAAACCCATGGAACATTTGCCAACATTTTTAAGAGCTGCGAAAAGCAGGATTTTTTTTTTCTTCTGGTTTTTTAAGTCTTCCACCTCGCAGGTGTTTCTTTTTAAGGCGTGCTCGACAATGCCAAGTTCGTCTTGGCTCGTCTTGAATGCCGCAGGCCTCGGGGGGAGAAGGAGGGGGGGAAGCAAGGTTGGAGAAATCTTATTGATTAGCAGTTGTCGCTTCCCTTTTCTTTATCTCACTATGGCTCTCCTTTTCTATCTATCTCACTCACTCTATCTCCACACACGTTTTCAAGTGTTGATAGGGGGGATGTGAAACCTTTAAAGGACAGGGCCAGTAAATGAAGACAGTAAATTAAATCTTAAACCATAACATAAAACTCTCTCACAGGAAGTGGCTGGGCTTTTTAAGTGTCAAAGAACAAAACTTTAGAAAAGAAAAAACAGTGTTTTTCCACATTTTTGTCACTGTTTGTGTGTAGGCTCACATGTCAGAGACACTCAGTGAGCCCAACCAGCTCGCACTAGAGTCCTGAATGTGGGGCTTTTATTAAGTGGTGTCTTTTTTCTCTCAGACCTTCAGGCTGACAGCTCATAGATGCTGTCAACCCTGATTTATAACGCACGCCTACTTTTAATGCAGAAAATGAAAAAGAATAATCAATCTTATCTTATTCGGATGTGCTCCTGTTTGTCTGATTAGTATTCCATGGGTAAGTGACAAAAACGCAGCCAAACTGGGTTCATTAATATCAAGAAGGATTGCTGCTCGTTAGAGCCACCATGTGGTGCAGATATAAACAGCAGCCACCTTGTTCGCGGTGAATGTGATAACTGTCAAATCCATGTTTGGTCCTAACAAAATGTCATGTGAAAGTTATAGCTACAATAAGAAATAATAGATCCGTGTTATTGCCCTTGAGAGAGGCAAAATTGATTCAGGTTTTTAAATTAGAGAGTGGGGAAAAGAGAGAATAAACAGGTGGACTGCCAGTTAGGATCAGTGATACACCGGCTGGATGGAAAGAAACATGGGAAAAGAGGGAGGGAGGAGGAGAGCTCAGAGAGGAGGATGAAAAGAGGAAAACGGGAAAGAAGTGCCATCTGTTTTTTTGGGGGGGGGCAAGGAAGATAAAATGTGAGTAGCGTTCAGAGGCAGAATGTTAGTATAGACTCTGGGTGTGAAAGGACTCTTCATACAGGGAGGAGGCAACTATAAGGGCCAAAGAGAGGTAAGGGAGAGAGGGCAGATAAGAGGGAGGTGGACAGATGGAAGACAGAAAGATGAGAGAGACGGGGGGAAAAGCGAGTGAGAGTGAGAAGGAAAGAGGACCAGAGATTGGGTCTGGCAGCGGTGTGAGCGCACTGGGCACACACACATCAGGAGGGGACATGACTCGACATGCCGGCTCAACCCAGCTGGGTCAACGCTCTGCACTGCCATGTTGTTTTGGCTTGGCATCCACTGCTCTTACAAACACACACACTCACACACACACTCACACACACATGCACACGAACGGACAAACAAATCCAGTTACCCACAGCTCGCTCGCTCCCTCATTCGTGCTCTCCCAGTCTCATATCTAGACACACACTCACTCACAGACAAACACACACAAGCTCACACCCAAAATGCCACGGTTTTGGCTAGAACTGGCCGGGCAGGCGAGGGCCCTGGACTAATGGAAACGCCAAACTCGTTACTCTAACGCTGGGTGACAAGGGCACCTTGGGCTGCAGATGTTCCTGCTGATGACAGATGGAGCCTGGCACTGCCAGGGGACAGTGGGCCAGGCCTGCGCCAGCTCCATGCCACCTGCACCCCTCCTCTGTACCCCTCCACACAAACTCCAACATGTACACACTGCCTCGCTTTCTCACTTGGCCTATCTCTCTTGAACACTGGCGCACTGCTTCCCCCCTTTGTACCCCCACCCCCTATGTGCATGTCTGTCTCTCAATCACTCTTCTTCTTTCCCTTTCTCACACACTGGCATGATACTCTTCCTCCTCTGCCCACTGTGATGATGACTATTTGATGGATCACTGTTTGCGGACAGATATCTATGACACTGGCAAAATGTGCTGGATGAATTGTGTCTGTATTGGTATTGATCTTATTAGCAGTACGAACAGAAATTAGTGTGTCATGAGCTCGATTCAAAATGAACTGCTTTGCAGTGAATAATCCAATGCTGCGTCCCAACAAGTGCTCTCAAAAAAAAAAAAAAAAAGAAGAAGAGAGAAATGGTTACCAATGTTTGTCACACATTTTGTCAGTGTTATCCGATGGCTGAGTGTAATCCGTAGCCATTCCCACTTTTGCAGAAAGCAAATTCCAGATCAGCTAATGCATGATGGAGACTGTGTAATGATACCATTTATCTTCATGGAAATGGTGACAGGCTTCTGGAGGTGATTCGCTAGTCTGGCTCAAACAGACAGTCCACCAGGTTAATTTGCTTGATGGTGTTAGCAGCCAGATTACCAAAGTGTGCTCAGCTGTAAATTTGATGATGGTGTTTTTTTTTTCGCTATTGGTTCTCAGCTCACCATGAAAGAATATCCTAAATCGAGTGAGAAACAACCAGCGATGTTTCTCACTGTGAAAGGACTGGAGGGTTTTTTTGTTGCCATTTTACAATATGGTTCATACTTATTTTTCATATTAGCTTCAGGTCAGATGTTAAAGATAAATAAAAGGGAACCACGCCGGAGCGGGCGAACACATGAGGAATACAGGGGGAGGTAAACTCGGGGTTCACATCAAAGTCTTTTTTTCTCACAGAAAATGGGATGAGATTCTGGAAAAGTGCTTGTGCTGCCACGCCAGCTACAAATCCAGGCACTTCGTCTGTCAGTCTGGGAATCCAAGTGCTGAAAGAACACCAAGACACCAGAGATTCATATGTTTGCCGTTTCATAAATTTTGATAAATCTGACCAGGCCCGGTAGCCAAAGTTGTGTCTCCAAGTTGGCTCGTAGTGGTCTTTCCCACTGTTGGAATTTGCGGACTGTGATATTGAAATACTCTGTGATTAATGTGTATTTTGACATTGAAATGTTATAGAAGTCCTGTAAGTGGAACAAACAACGTGCATGACTATAATCAAAGTTTCATGGGAGCTTGTGAATCTGTCAGTGTAAAAACCATTTAGCAGCCCCCAGATTTGCATTGTGACTGCAACTCTTTGGAGGTTTTTTCAGCGCTGCTACCACCACATTTTCAGTGCTGCAACCCCCTCCTCTACAATTTCACCACTCTTGCATCAAGCCTGCATCTCTCCACCCCTCCCTTTCCCCACTTCATCCAGAAACCATGTGTGGTGTGTCATTTCAACTCCCTCCACACTGAAGAAGGGCCCCTAACAAAACAAAACAATTATCTCTCCTCTCGTTAGGACCTGGCTTGCATCCCCTCTCCCTCTTTAACTACCCTCTTCCTCCTGTCGGACCCAGCCTTTGCTCTTCCCCTTCCGTAGCTGTCTGTGTGACAATAAGTTGAGCTGAGGGTCTCTTAAGTGCTTCTGGAGTGGAGCGTTTAGCTGATTTTAGGCTTCATGTTTCTTTCAAAGGCCTCCGAAGGAACAGGGGCGCAGGATAGTTTTGGCATAACGACGAGGGCGAGGTGCTCAAGAGAGAAAAATGAAGGGAAGGCAAGAGAGCAGAAGTAGTTCAACGGATGATGGCATGTGGTGGTATGAGGTGGGTGCTGATGTGTGCTGGTTAAAAGGAAGGGGAATGGATGGATTGGCAGTGGAAGGGTGAGCAGGTTTCACCATGCCAGCTCTTAATTACTTTAATTGGAGTCATTAGCTAAGTGAGCATGAGAGACATCACCTGCATGGCATGCAGGACTGCACCTGCCACGGCAACATTGCTATCATCATCACACTCCAGCAGAGGGTTTACTGACAGCTCGACACTCAGCAGCAATAATCACTACAAGCACACTCCTAAGTACAACGCAAACAAATACAAATATCCCCAAATGCAAATAAGAAATCGCTCAGTCTAAAATCAGGACACTGTTGATGGGTGCTTTTAGAACAGTTACAGCTGCCAAAACCTCTTTTAATATTTATGTGACGATTATTTTAAGAAGACTTGAAAGTTGTGAACATGAATCATGTTGAGCCTGTATCAAACAACATAATATTTTTCCCTAAATTTTTGTTAAAACAGCTCAAGCATTCATGACAATCATAAGAAAATTCTGAAAAAAGTTTGGAAAGCAGCACACTTCTATACATAAGCAATTTGTCATTTATCACGTTTCAAATTCTTAGCAATGTAAAAATATTGATCATTGAGTCATGTAATCTTGCTCAACAGATTCATGCAAAATTTGTAGGCAAAAATGAGATTTTTGGTACAGGAAATTATGTTTGCCATTTGGAGTCTGCTTGTAGTCCTTGTTTGAGATGGTTCTGGTTGTTTGCAGGTAAACAGCTGCGAGCCTAAGAGGGAGTTCAGAACCAGAATCAGAAGACTTTGTTGATCCCAGAGGGAAATTCCTCGTTTGCCAGAATGCAAACTCAAAACCATGGGCTATTTTCTGCTGGTGTTTTAGATTTTTAGAAGCTCTTTAGTTCCGTCTGCATTCATTTCAAAAAGAAGTCTTGGCCTGGCTGTACCGGAAGCCACAAAAGAACTGATCTATGGTCAGCAGACTCGCCGAGGGGTTGCCTGATTGAGTTTCATGTGATGCCTTCTGTGTATTTGCACATTAAATCAAGTTGTAATTGAAATAAATGTAGGTTCAACCTCTTGCAAAACCTTTTTAAAAATAAAATAAACCCATTTCACCCTACAGTGTCAGATTAGCAAACATCTAATTCACACAAAACCAAAAAAACCACACTCACTTGTTTTGCTGTGCGGTGTTGGTTAAAAACTACAACAGGCTTTCATCCAGTAAGAAACTTTTATAGGGTTACACCTATCTTTGTTCTGCTAAGCACCCAACAGACAGTCTGGCGGGCAGGTTGGCAGTCAGGCAGAATGGCAGTAGGCTGGCAGGCCTAGCCCGGGGCACCATCTCCAGCAGAGCCAACTCTGACCAGCTGGTCCAGACTAACACCACAGAGTGAGCATGTACTGCTGTATCAGAGGGGAGATGGATGTTATAGCTGTGGAACAGACATGCTCTCACCTAGAACCTTACACCTACAGCAGTAGACCTCTGCTGTTGGGAATTAGGTGATAACACACCATCTCACCTATGACTTAACAGGTCTTAGGAATAATCCTCCTGGTGTATCCCGTCACCATCCAAATTTATTTCATGAGTGGAGATAGAAACCTGTTCAGCCTAGGAGCGTGACCACTAGTCCAGTCTAGTCCAAACTGAGCAACAAGGGCTGAAAAATTTAGCTAGAATTGAAATGCTGCAGTAACCTTCAATGGTTACTTGAGTCTAGCTCCAAAAAGGGCACATTAATCCCCACAGATTCAGACGTGAAAAGGTCCAAATTTACAGTAAAAATAAGCAGGTATACATCCGGTCACTGCTTGGCTTCATATTTACTCCTTCAAACCACGGAACGGCATCTATCAACTATCCATCCATTTTCTTCCACTTATCCTTTTCAGGGTACACCCTGCAAAGATCACCAGCCTGTCACAGAGTTAACACCGAGAGATACCATTCACTCTCGCACATAACTATGGGCGATTTTAGAATCACCAGTTAATCTAACACCATTAGCTGCATGCCTTTGGACTGTGGGAACAAGCCAGAGTACCTACTGTAGAGAAAACCCACACAAACACAGGGAGAACATGCAAACTCCACACAGAAAGGTCCCAAGGTGGATTCAAACCCAGGACCTTCTTGCTGTGAGGCAACAGTGTTAACCAACATGCCACCATGTTTGTGATAAATGCACCAGTACATTCTACGATTTTCGGACACCGATGGATGCATCAGGGGCAACTCTGGGTTCAGTATCTTGCCCAAGGATACTCCGGCACACTGACTGTATCCACCTACTTTCCGGTTGGTAGGCAACCTGCTGAGCTACAGCCGCCCACAAATTTAGTGCCGTTTGACGGTGCTGGTATAAACAAACAGTGTGGTTAATTCTATTAATGGCCCATCCAAGAAATGTCAAGTTGGGTAAGTACAAATTCTGGTATTTTACCCAATATTAGGTACAGTACAGACAAACACATGGGAAATCAGTGGAAAGAGGTCATCAGCATCAAAAGGTTCATTATTATAATCAAGAAAAATATGTATAATTTATTAATATTGAGCAAAATGTATATTTATCATATTCACAGTATAATTCAGTTTCCTCTTAATTCACCTTGACTGAAGTAATATTGCCCATCTCCCCACCGTCCTTCGTCTCCACACACACCCATCACACATACCTCCCAACCATGTCCATGTCTGACAGTTAAAAGGCCTCCACACACACAGAGAGAAAGAGCAGGCAGCTCATTGTGCGTTTTAAAGCGCTAACTAGGCCACTTAGCACCCCGTGACGCTGATCTGATCCCCGAGGCGCTGAACTTGGCAGCAGGCCCTCCTCCTTTCGCTCCTTCCTTTCCCCTCGCCATGGGAACCAGGCCATCCTTAATGACACAGGAGTGCTCTGCCGGATCCCACAATGCAAAGGGGGCTGACATCTGTCTTGCTAAGTGGTGCAATCTCTTGTGCACCTTGTTTGTTCAATCAACAACCGTCCTCATTCTCCCCTCCCCTCACTATGCCCATTTTCTTTTTTATCTCTCTTCTTCCAGGAAAAAACAAAAAGATTGAAAGAAGGGTGATACAGTGAGAAGATAGTGAGTTCATCACTCTCTCTTTGTCAACATCATCATGTGCACAGATAGCAAATGTGCTATTGCATAATGACATGTAGGGATGACGAAATGCGAGCCAGGCTTAGTTATAGATCACTCAGATGTTGACATTTTACAAACAACCCTATTCACCATGAGGAATTTGATCATTGTGGTATAAGCCTCCCAAGCTCTCCACCTTCTGCATATATCTATGTATAGAAAAAAAAAAAGAAAACAAGTGCCTGATTAAAACTGGCCCCTAATTCTTCACAGTTAAGACCTGGGCAAATATTTGTCCCATCAATCTTGGAAAATATAGCCATCAACCCAAGATGTTAATCACATGCTAATGGAATCCAAGGGACTCAATGCACCCCCGTAGTGCAATGAACGCTTTCACTTTTTCAGAAAGCCCACGTGAATGCAAATGGCCATCTAAGCAGCCATTTTGACAACATGCCAAGGCGACGTAAAGAGCCCCCTTCTTTATGCTCCTCTGGGAATGTATGTAGGGATGTGTGGGATGAGTTCACTTTACCAGGCCCAGGTGCCAGGATATAAATGAATAATAGGTTTTATGGGCCCTAACGGGGGGGGGGGCACATACACACATAATCACACATGCCCACTTGCTCAAGTGCATCTGTGGTGAAGGATGTTCAAATTCCCACAGCTAGCTTGAAAAGAGATTGGGCATGAGAATAGGTGGTTCCTATACATAATTCAGGGGTCCATGCTGAAACAATTATGTTTGCTTACTGCTAAGTACCCGTGCTCAATAGCCTGCTTGCTGTCTAGTTTGGTGCTTTCAGATGTAAGTGGTATGTGCTAAAAGTCGATGGAACACAGCATTTTAATAAAATATAGAAGCTGACACTTGAATGCTTGAATACAAGAGTGGGAGGGAAATAAACAACAAATGCTCCTCATGTTTTTACTTGAGCTTTGCATGCAAACTAAATTGCACTTGTAAATCCAACAATGTTGGCAGAAAACTAATTAGCAATGCCAGAAAAAAGGAATGTGGACAAAGAGGACATTTTAATGACAATATTACAGATCACAATATTTCAGTTTAGATTAATCTAAACACATTTTTTTTTAATCATGAGTCCAGTGTGGACCGCTTCGTTTGTTCTAACAGAAAAGCGCACGACCGAAATGCGGGTCAGCTTGTCAAGAGTCAGTGGCGGGATCGGCCACGAGAATATTTACCTTCTGAATATCACATTCAGACTCCAGAATACAGATGCACATACAATTACTCAAGCAAATATTTGTTACAATTTTTTTTTTTAAATAATTACATTCTAGTTTATGAAAAATAACATCTCAATTTTGGCAGTGATTTAATGCAAATCAAAAACTTGTCTCTTTTCTTTTTTGAACTTGTTATGACAGCTGTGAAACATTACATGTGTGTGTGACCTGCAGCCACGGTGCTTCTTTCCTCACGACCCGTCTCACACTTGCACTCTTCCACCACCATCAGTCGCTTCTCCCTGACCTCAGCTCCACAGCGCAGAGGCACGGTAACACTCTGAGCTTTGGATGGCGCACAGCGAGAGCAGGGGGCCCGCCGCTGGAAGGCCCCTGTCTCAGGACTCAGTCCTGCAAACTCTCCTTCAGATGGGACAAAGAGGGAGCTGCACTGGCCGAAACACAGCTTGTTGTGTACTGTCACTGTTTCGCATCCATCTGCTGTCACATGCTGGGAAGATGACAGAGAGGGTCAGGTTTAGGGTAAACACAGCAGCTATAGACATAAATGTTTCCTTTACCTCTAAGAATATAAAAAAAAACCCAACACGATCTGTTTATGCAAGTCCACATAATTGCAGCTAATGCACAAGCAGCGGTATAACCAGCTTTAAGACTGTAATTATCACTTAAAAATCAACAATTAGGTCACTAACAATGAGGAATTGCCAATATTCCACGTAGCTGTGTAAAGAGTTAATGAACTTAATGCTGATTTTTATGTGCATGCAAATGGGGAAAGAAATGAAAATCAATCAGAACATATAAGAGTCTTTGCCTCTTACCTGAGTGAATGGTACTGCAGTGCATGTCTGCTTCATGTCTTTCAGGTTCACTGGCAAAGACATCTTGCCTCCTTTTCCTATGACGTTCTGCCACATTTGCAGGCCCTGCTTCTTCTTTAGCTCCATCTCAGTGGGGTTTTTAGGGCTCAGGTTGTGTAGTGGATTTATAGGGGCCTTGTGGGCCCCAGCCTGACCTAGACGACCGCGAGACAGGAAGGCAGGGAAGGGCAGTCTGGTACTGTGGGAAGGGGCTCTTCTGGGACTCAGTCCTCTTCTGAAGAGTCCTGACTGGGTCAAGGTATGAGGGTCCAGCTGCACAACCTTGACTATCCCCTGGACAGGTTCCTCTGGACCACTGCCAGATGACTCAAAATCCATCCTGGATCCTTTCAGATAGGTGTTGTAAGGAAGCGTAAGAGCCACAGCTGTCCAACTTGACAAAAAGACGAAGCTGATGAGGAGAGCCATACTCTGAGGAAAAGTTGGATAACTGTTGGGAATGACACTAAAATTATTAAATTATTTTCCACAACTGACTTTTAAAAAAATCTTCGTCAGGTAGTTTGTGGTCCAAGGTTCCAAATGGCAACCTTGCTGTCAGAGCTTTGCCAGTATAGCAGAGGGAGCCTTTTTATGTAGGTAGCTGCCAATTCTCACCTGCGTTTAATGCAAAGAAGGTGTCACAATTCCCACACCAGACCAGACATCACACCCAGCTTAAAAGTCCAGGTCGTGGATGGTTGCCAGACAGAGAGGATTTTAGTTTCAAAGTAAGTGTGGAAAAGGCGGTCATAAAAACATAACATCTGAAAAATGAGCTTGATCTTGGAGTTCAAACTAATCCGATCTGGGTTGGTTCCATAGATGCTAATTATGTTGTAGCTTTGAGTGTTTGTTATTTAGAAGGCTTTTAATTAAAAAAAAAATCTATAGATAAAGAAGTTTAATCAACAGTTGGATGAAAAAAGAGGTAAAGAGGAGATATGAATACCATTCTTGTAAAACATGGTCTAATATTTGGAATTTGCTGGCAAAACCTATAGAATATAAATATCTTTTTTAAAAAAATCAAAGTGCTATGTATCTAATCAAATATAAATTTTTGCTATGTCTACAGACATTAACTTGTGAAACACAGAGGCAGAAAAAAGGTAAAACAAAAAGATTAGGGAAAAAAGTATGCCTGGAAATGCCTTGTGCCCTATCCCACAGTTTCAGAAAGACTTTGAAAATACTATCTCATTAACTGGGCTGGTCATTCGACAGGTGTTCCTGTTACCTTTGACTGTAAAACAATAATGAGTTTATGTTCCCAGTGTAAACAGGCAGTGTCCTTCCCATTTATTCCCACAAGCAGCTTCTTAGCCTCTCCCTCAGCATCCCATCATTGCACCATTAGACTTGATTGTGCTCTGTCACCCGTGACATGATCACACGCTGGCTGTTGAAGGCAGACTAGCTGACAGTGCTATCATAGAACGAGTGTTTAACTTTCTCATATACACACCTGAGCATTAAAAGTCACTTTCCCCTCTTTTTTTCTCAAAGTCTCTTTCCCAGAGCCGCCACCCAACCATGGGACACATAGACACAAGAAGAGGAAACATAAAGACTCAGGCTGTTTGATTTGAAGGGTTTTTTTTCACTTACACTGACACTGAGACACTGGGTCTATAGTATCAACCTTACTTGCCAGCGAGATAAATAGTAATGTAGCATTATGTGGCTGTGTTTAAAGAGCGCATGATTTCTTCCTCTAACTGCAGAATTAGGATTATCCACAAGAGGGCACAGTTTACAAACTATTGCCTCCTATTCCTCCAACTGCCCCCCTTACCATTTAAGCAGACCTTCACTGTTGACTGTGGATGACATTTCACTCAGACAATTAAGGGATAAATTTCCTGCTGTTTCAACAACAGGCTGCATTGAAAGGTTAGCGCTACTTTCGGCTGCTCCCTTTTCACAAAGAGGTCGCCACAGCGGTTTGATTTAGTAGATGTTTACACGTTTCCTGATGCAACTTTTGTCTTGTTTCTGGTGATGGAAATAACAATAATTAAACCATATAAAAGGAGGCACAACATAAACGGTGACAGGGAAATACTACATTAGAATGATACAAATATACTGGAAGGAAATGATCTGTCAATGTGTAACTTTGTGAAGGACGTGCATGCTAGACTGCCAACTTCCTTAAACCATCCCAGATTTTGTTGAATCTATGTCGGTCTTTCAATTATACAGTTTGGTCCATAACTTTTTTGACAACATTTTTTCTCATTTTCTCTCTGTATACCATCAAAGTGTATTTTAAATGTAGCAATGAAGATGTGACTGAAGTGCTGACTTTCAGCTTTAATTCAAAGGGCTCAACAAGTATTGCAGTAACTGTTTAGGGATTGCAGCCATTTTACTACATACTCCCCTATTTTCAGAATCTTAAAATAAGTTGGGCATATTAAAATAATTTTAAATGCAAGGATTATTTTCAATGCTTGGATGAAAATCCTGAAGTCTAAAAGCCAGGAATATCACAGAATGATGTGTTTCATTTCTTGAAATGCTCTGTAAGGTCTTAACTGCAGTGGCCTTCAGCCGCTGTTTGTAGGTCTCTTTGCATTGGGTTTTATCGTCAGTAACTCAATTCAATTCAGTTCATTTTTATTTATATAGTGCCAATTCACAACAAACAGTCGCCTCAAGGCGCTTTGTATTGTAAGGTAAATAATACAATACAATAATCAACAGTCAAAACGACCCCCTATGAGCAAGCATTTGGCGACGGTGGGAAGGAAAAACTCCCCTTTAACAGGAAGAAACCTCCAGCAGAACCAGGCTCGGGGAGGGGCAGTCATCTGCTGTGATTGGTTTGGGCTGATTGATGCTTCAACTCAAAAGCTGCTCCATTGGGCTGAGATCAGGTGACTGACTTGGCCATTTCTTTGCCTCTTGGCTTGCTTTGGATTATTATCCATTATTATCCATTTGCACTGCGAAGCAAAGTCCGATCAGTTTCCCAACCTTTGGCCAAATCTGATTGATGTGTCATGCATTACATCATCAATGAACTCCAATGGCCTGGTTCCAGTGGCAGCCATACATGGCCATGCCAAAGCATTGCCTCCACAGGCTCTTTTAGATGTCTTCTGGTAAAGTCTAATCTGATCTTCTTGTTCCCCCCAGAATCCCGAGACAGACGGAGAAGAACCCAGAAGACCCAAGCCACCTGCAGCACCCCAGGATCACTGAAGAACCAAGGCCACACATCCCGATGAAGTTGAAAACAATTTACTGTACTATACTCTTAGTCCTCAAGTTTATAAGTTGAGGAGACTAATCTAAACTCTTTATTACTGTTTGTGCAACATGTATCTAATTAATCTCCAGCAGTTGTCAACAACAACAACAACATAAGTAGGTCAGAAAAACTAATGCAGGAAATGTAAAATCATTCCAAATAAGCAAAAGTGTCAAAGTACCAAAGACTAGAGCAAGAAATGCAATTAGATTGTTGTTGGGTATCACCACTTGGAATAAAAGACACATGGTGTCTCATAGTCTGGATTTCAAGGTCAGTGACGTGGATGGGTCAGATTATTATTATTATGGTTATTATAGTATAACTAAAAATTAAAAGTACTTATAAAAAAATGTTAACTGAAAAAAATATAAAAAACCTACAACATTATGGAAAACTACCTAAAATAAAAGCATAGAGAGGATGTTTTTTTGTTTTGGTCTTTCTCATTTGCAGTAAATTTGTCAAGAGGCCTGAGGAGACATTGGTGCATTTATTTATTGAGATGTTTGTGAGTCAACTGCTTTCAAGAAGTGTTGTGTTTCTATTATAAGACAGTATGAACTTCTTAACTCTTGCTGTTCTTGACCGGTTTAGCTGAAGGAGAGGTGGCTCCATCATGTAGTGGTTAACACATTTACCTTACATGAAATATCCCCAGTTTGAGACTGGGTGGAAACAAACTAGACTGGTACTCCTGGTGCCGGTCCCAGTCATGGATAAATGAGAGGGTATCCTGTGTAAAAATCTGTGCTGAATCAAATATGTGGATCCATCTACTGTGGTGACCCCTTGGGAAATAAGGGAGTAGCTGAAAGTACCTCAGACGAGGGAGCGATTCATCACACCAAGCCACAAAGTCATTATCCCTGCTTTGCTTTCTCACCGCTAAGAAGACTGACAATAACAGAATCTTCAGCAAACCTGAAGCTGTGCCACTTCTTGTAATTGCTGTTAGTCTATATTATATAAAAAACACTTAAAATATATGGTATAAATCTTTAGGGGGCAAGTGTAAGTAACAAGTGATGGGTACTCTTATTTCATATATGTTTTAAGTTCACAAAAATGTTGAGCTCAAACAGAAATGGATAATTAACCTATAAAAAACACTATGACACATAATCACAGGGTGCATTTAACTGCAGTTTAACTGTTTTATGATGTTTACGATGACTGGCATTATGGCACAACATGTGACTGTAAAACCTGGTGCTTTAGCAGCCAGCACACCTTAAAATGTAGACCTCACAGAAGACATGGACACAAACACACACGCAAACACACAACAGAGCATAATCAATCCTGCTTAACATAAATTGAAATGTATCAAATGAAATTAACCTGAGGAAATATAATTTACTCACACTGCCTAAAGCTAATTAAAGTGTTTCTAACCGTACGGCCTCACCATGCTGATCAAGTATACCTTTTCATCCCCCGCAATTAATCAGCTGTTCGCTAATATTATTAATTTCTAACTCATAAACTTTGTTAGCTGTTCTTATCACCTGCCATTATCCTTGCATATTTTTTCTCAATGACCAAATGCTGGGCATTTTCCAAAGCATGCAGCAGATTATTGAAGCAGAAAAGAATTACTCAAAGTCTTAATATACTGTAAAATCTGAGCTAATGCAACGCTAACATGACTGCTGCTCAGGGTAGTGTGAGTCTTGCTAGAACTGGGTTGGACCTGCTTATGAACTGGCTTAATTCTTCATGCTACAGATTCAACAGCCTGTTGAAAACATTCCTGAGAGATTTTGGTCCACGGTGACACGATCACACAGCTGGTAGAGATTTGTCAGCTGCATATCTAGCAATGTGGAAATTAGGGCACAAGTCAAGTTTGTAATATTTATTGTTTTGACATGATCATACATACAAAAATAAATTCCTGACATTATTTTAGTTATTTTAGTGTTACATAAACATAAACCACTGACACAATGTAACCAGATTTCTCTGCAATGTGCATCATTTCACATTATGGGCTAAATGCATCAGCACATAAAGCGTCAGCAACCTTCATACTAACATAAATAAATCACAGTATAAATGTGTACCGTTACATCATTTTTAAACCAAAACTACATCAGCTTCATTACCTTCTTCTCTATGTTTACATTAATGCTTTAGAAACGTTCGGCTGCCAATGTGTTTTGAATCAAATAATAGAAAACTTTATTACAAAGTTATTATTTTCTTCCAAAGCTGAATCAGCTCTTCCCAATTCGACAGTAGAGGATCATTGAAACCACCATGGCAGCAATCTGCAAAGACAACAGCTAATCAACATGTGATCTAAACACAGTGAATGGAGCTGAAGACTGAAGATCATATTATACAAATGAGATAGTAACTGTGTGGCGATAGTATCCAAGACAACAGTGGCAGCTGATAAAACATGAATGATTTGACATTATACCTCAAGAGCAGCGATTCCCACCGCCACAGCTGCAATGAGGTTAGCATTGTCCTCTATCAGCTGCAGCAGTTTGTCAAAGCAGCCGTCAATATTCTGGAAGTAAAACAAAAAGTTTCAGCTGATCTGTCATCATTAATGGATCTGTTGCTAACGTGCATGAAGTTATGGCAGATGTAGGACGGCCTCGTACCGAATGCTTTGCTTCATTTGTATTGCAAACACCGATGGTGATGGTTGAATTACAGCATGGGGTTGGATAGACATTTTTTCCATATAAATTGTAAAAAGGGGAGTTGTCAAAATCTGTGTAGTTCCTGTATCCACAGCATTTAAACTACAAAGAAACCAAAAAGTGTTAATACCACAACTTTTTAATCGCCACAACAATAAAAAAAAAAAAACATATATAAGTTGCAGTTGCAAGTTTGATATATATCCTAAAAGTATGAAATAAATAGATTGGATAGATACCTCCTCCATTGTTGCGTTCCAGAGAGAGGTCAAACTTTCATCTGCTCCATAGTTTTTTTCAAGGCTCTTTTTAACCTCATCCTCCAGTTCCTGAAGAAGCTCACCAGCCTGAGAAACACAGACAGAGAGGAGCTCATCATCATACTTCAGTCGTTTTTAAAGAAAATCGTTCACTTTTTCAAAGTTTCTAAATCTGAAGATCCTGTGTTGTTTTTCAGAGCCACTTACTTACCAAACCCTGGAAGACAAACAGCACCACGCCTCCTGCAACCTCGATGAGGAAGATAATCAAAATGATACAGAAGAACTAAAAGGGGGGAAGGATAAAGCACACTGTCAAACATTTTTTAGCAGCATATTCATACGTTTTCAATAAAATCAAGTTTTGCTAACAAAGTGAGAAAGCTGGAAAGTTACAATATAGTCTATGGGCTAAAATATCAATCTACCTGCTAAAATATGAAGCTAAAGCATAGGATCAGGTGATTAGGGAGTAAGAGATTAAGTCATGATGACTGTCCATGATGATGAAGTACACAGCAAATCTGTAATACTAAATACTTTGCAAGCTGGTCACTTACTGTAGTAAATGACCATTGCTGATATGTCTGTGTAACTGAAACAGAAAACACAACCCCCAAAAGGCAAAAGGCAGGATACATATATTTATAATCTGCCCTGTGGTGTTAGAGTCCATTTATGTGCATTGGCTTTTCAAACTAACCACCATTTCCCCACTGGGAGTTTGGCCTGCTTACTTACTTACCTGTTGCTTTTAGCCTCATTCATTTAATAAGAACTATCACCAGCAGTAATAAAGTGATCTAGTAAGTCAGATTGTTGAAAAATGCTTTGAAGCGCACCTGCATGCTTTAAAGTGTGCAAATAACTATGACATGGGAAAGCAATGTGATATGTTGATGCATCAATATTTGGTCCCACCACATGCGAGGGCACGCTTCCTGAGATAAATGACAAAAGATCTACTAAATATTTCAACAATTCACATTTTGTGGCCCAGCTGATTTAAATATGATTCCCCAGTTATAAAGCAAAATTTTAATCTCAAAGAAAGAATTTTAAAAGACCGCATCTGCTGCAAACTGTCCATTATTTAAAATGCTTCTTTTTCTTTCTTCTTCTTTTTTTTTTTCTTTTTTTTTTTTTTTGTACAATTTTTTTTTTTTTTTTTTTTTTTTTTTTTTATTTTTTACCTTAA
>VUQJ01017054.1:6887-19009 GCA_015108635.1 Andinoacara biseriatus | reverse complement strand
CATTTCCCCCTAACACAGGTCTGTGTGCATTCTTTGTGTGCGTGTGTGTGTGTGTGTGTGTGTGTGTGTGAGTGTGTGTGTGTGCGCACATGGGGATATGTGTGGCTATGAGGTCATTAGATGCAATTAGCTGTGGCACTGCAGGGCTAGTTAGGACCCTGATGATGGATTGGAAACATCCACAACGCAAACTCACACTTCTTCAGTTACATCCCCTCCTCTCTCCTCCTCTTTCCTCTCTCACACACTCAGCACAACAATCACTTGCTGTGCTCTCAGACGAGTTTGTGCGTATGTCTCAGTGCAGGTAAAACTGCGTATTTGTATGGCTATTGGTATGTGTGTATGTGAGAGAGTGTGTTTTTGTGTGGCTCTAAGTGGATTTGATTTCAAAGGTATGTCTTAGTCCCATTTGAATCATTAAGTATGATTAGCAGGAGGGAAGGAGGCCTCCTACTTGCTCTCTTTACCCACAGAGAGAAAATGTACTGTACTGTACTACCAGCTGTGCTTGTGCCAAAAAATGGAAACAACTCTCTCCCCGTCTCTCTCTCCCTCTCTCTATTCTTTTATGTCTTGTGTCTTTCTCTTTCATACTTGACTTTGTTTTTCATTTTCTCTTACTTTATTTGAAATCTGTCGGCTAAAGCTGGTACATTTGATATGTTTGCATGCGCACTTCATTTTTTCCCCCATCTGCATTCCACTTAAATTTCTATAAAGCAACACACTGATTTGATTAAGGGTCATAAAGGCTACTAGCCAAGGCTTAAAGGGCTAATCCGCCGGCTCTCAGCACTAAGACCTCCAATCACATGAGTAATTTATGCTTGCAACAGAAACACAGATACATACCATGTCAAAACCACTGTATTTTGACCAATTGTGTATATATATAGTTTTATATTAGTTAAGGTAGAAATTTAGCCTTTTGCCAGTGCAGCTCATCAGACTTATTCTTGTGTTCATTAACGATTCCTCAAAATCTTTGGAGTCTACTGCCAAAAGCCATTTATTTGATGGCGTATGGCCAGGTTTGCAGAGGAAGAGGAAGTGGGAGGACCACATATACTTTCTCAGTGCATGTTTATATGATGTCTGATACACTCTGTCATGTTAAACTGTGCAACAACACAGTAGGGGTAGTTACGTCTGTGTTCTTCTCATTTTCCCAAGCAATCTCCAGGTGTCTCCAGGAGATCCTGGTATTTTCGCTCCGTGATTGACAATCTATCACTTATAAGCTTCTGTGATGGATGGGAGCCATGCAGGATGGATGATGTATTTGTTGAAGTTTTAATGACTCTCCTCTCAATGTCTCCCCAGCACATTGCTGTAAATCAACAGGTGTGGAACCTGTCCAGCTTGCTGTCCTTTCTTCTTTAGATGAGGGTGGGTTCTTCTCTGTCTCTCTTTATTTTTCGTGTAACTGTCAAACACTCATGGGAGGTTTGCTAGGAGACTCTCAGAACTGCTTGTCAGACAGTGTTGGAACCCCCTCACACCCTTTTCAAAATGGAAATTCTAATGCTAACATCCCTGTATGCTGTGATTGGACAGCAAATTTTGCCATTACAAGGTCAAAACACACAGTGAACAATGCACACACATCTGAACTTTGGCTTGCATAATATACACATATAAACCCTAGTGCCTACAGCCTGCTTATTACCAAGGGAGCAGTGACATCCAACGGTGTCTTAAGGGGTAAAAACACAATGAACACAAATTAAACATGACCAGAAGCTTGATTGCCATCCCACCATCTGCTCATACAGTGTGTAGGTACATATACACAGACATACACATAGTTACAGCTATATTTAACTACTTGTTAATGTGAATATCTAATCAGTCAGTTTTCTTGCACAACCATCTCTAGAGGTTACAGAAACTGGCTCTATGAAGATAAAATATCCAGTGAGCAGTAGCTGTCTGTGCCAGAGGTCAGAGTAGACTGGACAGACTGCTTTGAGCTGATAGGATGGTAACAGGTATGCAGAAGAGGACCTCTGAATGCACATGTCCAATCTTGAAGAAGATGGGCTACAGCAGCAGAAGACCACAACGGGTGCCTATTGACAGAAACAACAGGAAACTGAGGATACAATTCAAACAGGTTGGAAATATGCTGCCTGGTCTAAAGAGTCTCGATTTCTGCTGTACCATTCGTTCGGCACACTTTGGGCCCCTTGGCACTAGCTAAGAATTTCTTTCTTTCTTTCTTTCTTTCTTTCTTTCTTTCTTTCTTTCTTTCTTTCTTTCTTTCTTTCTTTCTTTCTTTCTTTCTTTCTTTCTAACATTGTGTTACACCTAATGCACTCCTCGTTTTTAGTCCTCATAATCATCTTCACACTCTTGTGTTAGAATCCTCTCCACTTCTTCTCCTCTCTGTTCTCCTTGCCTGTGTGTTGTTTCACTGCCTGGAGTTTGTTTTAGGTAACAGTCATCGCTTCTCAGCACCACACCACACACCACAAGTAATAGTTGTTTTAAGATGTAATCTGGGGGCACTTAGGCTTGTGTATTTCTGCAGTGAGAATATTCCTGCATGTATGTTTTTTCTGCTGTGGAAGTGTGTGTGTGTTTATGTGTCAACAGCCACAGAACTGTATTCCCAAATTAGTCTGTGGTTTGTCAGAGCTTCAGAAAATAGTTTTTTTCAGGCAGTTGAAAGATGTGTGTTTGTGTGTGAGTGTATGTCTGTGTGTCGTCTGTGTGTCGTCTGTGTGTGTGTGTGTGTGTGTGTGTGTGTGTGTGTGTGTGTGTGTGTGTGTGCGCCTCTCTATTGGCTCTCTGTGTAAGCCTGATCTAAGCTTGTGTAAAACTGTGAATGCTGAGAAATCAGGCGAGCAGTGAGGTCATATTGCGCTTTTGGCCAGTTTCTCCTATCGGTTACAAACTCACACACAAGCACACACACACATGTGCACGCACACCTTCTCTCTCTCTCTCTCTCTCTCACACACACATGCACACACGCACACACACTCTTACCTGAACCATTTACCATTGATCCTCGGAGATATCATTCTAAATCGATCCCTTTTTCTGTGCATGAAAGCACCAACATCAGTAGTTTACATTGAACATGGACCCATTGCTTTGTAGCCAGTTCTGCTTTTTCACTCCCTCCTTTTCATTTCTAGATGACTTTTTAAAATATTACACAAATAAGTCTCATTTAGCTTATTTTCCCCTCCATTTCAGAGAAGGTGTGTGGCATTTTCTTGTGGAGTGTGGGCAATTTTTATCTTGCAACTTTGTTTGTTTACTCACAAAGAGAAAGTGAGAGAGGAGGACGGAATGGAAAAACTTCAGTTTTACTGCACGTTAACAAACAGATTTGTGTAGTTTGCGGCCCTTTAATGAAGGAGCGGTGCTGCTGCTCCTGCTGTGTCTCCTCGAGTGGCTGTTTTCAGGAAAATATGAGGATTTGAGAGAATATAAAAAAGACCCGGAGGGGTGATTGCAGCTGTAGATGAAGCATGGATATGAAACTAAAGAATTTTGAGTGTGTGTGTTTATATGTGTGAACATGTGTTTCAGCCGAGTCTAATAGCTGCTTCGTCTGGTCTTCATTTGGTAATAAATGTTTGGCTGCTTCTGTACTGCTTGCACATGTGTGTTTGTGTGAGGGTGTTTGTCACAGAGAAACCATAATGAATGTCTGTGTTGGATTCTGATGTGTTCTGTTACTCATCTTAATCACAGCTAGTTAGAATGAGAAGCTTTTTATTTACTCTGCAGAGTTGCTTCTCCTAGCTGTAACTCTAAAATGCTCCAGCCACGAGCGAAGCATGCCAAATGTTCTGGAGCTGGATGCGTGTGAACACACGAGTGTTCGTATACTTCTGCTGTACCAGCACCAGTACTGGCTTCTGGTAGCTTTGATTGTATGCCCTCAGCTTACCTGAAAACATTCAGAGGTTTTTCCACCCTAGGATATCAAATACTGTATGTTTTCTCAAGCAACTGTTGTCACACAGTTATGAACAAGGTGTTTTCTTGGCATTAGTGCCTTGATGCATCAGCTATGGCAATACTGGAAGAACTTGTGGTACTGTTAGAGTGACAAAAAGATAAAGATGCATGAAGATGCAGGAAGGCCACCAGTGCTTTGCTTTGTGGAGGTTTCTGCACAGCACCCTTCTGAAAAGGTGCAACAACAACCTGTTCAGAATGGTGGACTTTGAATGATCTGTGCAGTTCTGCAGAAGGCAAAGCCACTCCATAACCCTTTTACATATGCTTTTTGTTTTTTTTTTAAGATTCTTATACAGAATTATCCTGAAATGTGTGTCACTGAATATTTTGAGGTGTCTTTCAGAGGATTGAGCATGAAATTTCCTCCACACAGATGCCCACCAACACAGATGCTTGCAGAGCACAGGACTGGTTCTCAGGCCCTGCAGTAATTTGGGGTCAGAGTTTGGGCCTCTTGTCAATCAGCAGGTCATTAGAACTCTTTAATGACCCCCTCCTTCTTCTTCTCCTCCTCCTTCTTCTCCTTCTCGATTTACTCCTCTTCCTTCATCTCTGTCCCTCCTACCCCTTCATGCCTTCATGTCCCCTCACTGCATGATATTCTAAAACTTCTTGTTTATCTCTTCTCTTTCCTATATCTTTTTGCGCCATGTTTGATTTATCTTGCACAATATGCTCTGTCTTCTTTTTAGAAATCCAGCAGCTTATTTTCTACCGCATCACCCCCGCCTCAACTTTTCTTACTACTTCTTTCCCTCCTCTTCTTATTTTCATATCTCCTCCAGGGGAAATGAACTGGCTGGGTGCAGGCCTGCACTGTTTCACACGTCTAAGGTTCGATTCCTTACATTCCCTCAGATAAGAAAACAGCCCCAGTCTGTTTTTCTTCTTTTTCATTTGTCTTCCCCTATTTCTCTTCCTCTCTCATTCCCTTCTCCCTACTCACTTTTTGAACCCACTCTCTTGTATTTCTTTACATTCCTCCGTGCCTCACTCTCATGCCTCTTTGACAGTGAATAATTTGGCTGCATCTATCCATTAACTGTGTGTCAGCCTAAGGGCTCGTTATCATTTGTCAAATGACATCACTCAAAATACATGAATGCACAATGTGCACACAAATAAAACACTGTTTGCCTTTCTGTGCATTTTTTTTTAATTAACTGGTTTCGGATGAAGGCTGTTTAAAAATGTTCTTAATTATAAATGATCGGCTGTCAGGCAGAGGACTGTGGTGCATTGAAAACATGTTCTTCTAATTGTTTTAAAAGGGTGTCTCCAAAGGGTGTCTCTTCTATCTATTTGATCTTTGCCCCGCTCTCCATTTTAAAAATACTACAGCAGGTCTTTATCTTTTTCAATTTCTACCTGAAAGTCTCGAACACTTAAGAATGACATTCATAGTAAGAGATTCCTCAGCTCATTGGTTGCATTCAGAGGATCTTGCTCACTCAAGACAATGTTTGTGATTCAACCAAATAAGCCACAGCATGTTTCAGAAGCACCCCAGAGGCAGCTTCCCGCTCCAAATCACTAAAACCGGGTTTATTCTTTATGGAAGCCAAGCTGCACAGAGCAGATGAGGAGGTCAGGCAATATGGTTAATTATCCCAGGAAAACACCACGTACATAGTAAGCACTCTGCTTCTGAAAAGCACCTGGTAGGATTTGAATCTGAGCAAAAGAAGGACCGCAACTGCATTCGAGTCTCAATGTCACAGACATGCACTGGGTGTATCAGCAGGGATATCCTCACGCTAAGTGTTTTCTGACTAGCCCTGACAGTATATGACTATAGTTTAGTTGCTGTACCCACAGTCTTTTCCTACCCCTAACCACACTGTATTTTGTGCAAATATTATAGAAATCTCTGAACATCAAAAAACCTCATCTTTGACTATAATCTGTGGTTTTTACAGAACAATCTATTATCAGCACTTGCATCGGATGTCAGGGTTGGCCCGTAAAGCATGATCATGATCTTCCAAATCTGATTTGCAAACAAATTTTGCACTGATCTGTTCCTCCATGAAGTACACTCTGCCCAGTTTTACTTTACCACTAATGAGCTCCACTGGTTGAAAGATTTTGTTAAAGGCAAAATTAGAGCTGGTGCAGAAGATGACAGGATCCTCATAGAAGCCAAGAGAAATGCCCCTTTTGAAAACTGCAGATTCAGGACATATTTAGTTATTAATGGTCCTCAGTTTCAATAGCTACATGCCAAGTACCTCACCTTCTATTCTGAGTGAGGTGGTCTCGATGCTACAGTGAATGTGCTTTTTGTTAAAAGCTGCAAAAAGACCGGTTCCGGTTGTGCTGGAAGTCATTAATTCAAACATATGTGTTAAGCAGACATCCAATTATCTCTATAACAATGGCAACATTTATTTAAAAAATGAAGAAAATTAATAAAGGTTCAAAAAGACCAGCATGAGTGTGTGCTGAATAAGCTCTGTTTGTATCCTAAGAACCCCCCACCCCCACCCGTCTCCACAACATGTGGAAGTAATATCAGCCCAAATGTGTTCCTCATTAAAGCAGCATCAGCAGCGCGTATGAACATGGTCAGGATACACAGACAAATTAGCCCATTTCCCCCAACATGCACATGCCTAAACACACACACACACACACACACACACACACACATACACACCCACACACACACACATACACCCATGCATTGACACCCAAACACATGCAAGCACATACACTTTTTTATGAGCACATGCCTGCCTAAGTAAAAATAATGATCATTAACTGTGTGTTGGTCAGTGTTCTGTGTTTCCTTATAGAAGACACAATAATTAGGCCAGGCTGTGGCAGTGTGTAGGAATGTGCTTAATTATGAAGTGTTTGTCTATGTGTTTCTGTTATCAAGAATGATTGGATAAGCACAGGGTCATGCAAAACCAGACACCGCAAGCTAAGTATGAAAAAGAATATGACAATCAGACTGCTTCAGCTCGGCCTCTTTTCCTGTTGGGTGTGTGGATGAATCTACAGTATGTGTGTGTTGCATTTAAACGGAAGGGATTGGCTTCCTGTGTTCTGATTGGACAAAGTCTGAGGAAAACCCCCTCTGGTCTCAGTCTCATTCACTGTTGTCACACTTTTCCCTCCATAAAACTCCTCATAAACATCACATGATTTGTTCTTACATGGACAGAAAGATGAGTTTGCAAGTGTGTGTGTGTGTGTGTGAGAGAGAGAGAGAGAGACAGAGAGAGAGAGAGAGTTGAGATTTATAACTTTTATTACCTGTTAATAAAACCTGGAATCTCGATATAGTAACATTTTATGGTTTTCACATAAAATATGGATATTTGCATAGATTTGCTGAAATAATCAGATCCAAACCATATATGTGTTTTCATATTATTGAACCTGGCACACTCTCACTTGCTCGCTGTTGGTCCTGTCACAGTCACTGTTTATCCTGGTTCTGACCTGCTCTGGGTGAAGGATGTTTGGATATTTTCTGAATAATAGTGAGAGACGAAAGCTTGGGCGGACACTGTAAGTATGTCTGGCAGCTTGTGTTTTTGGAAGTACATTTGTGCTTTTGGTGAGATGAAATCTTGGCCAAAGCTACAAAAGCAGAAATACAAAAAATAAAAAAAGATTAATGACTGAATGTCCATTTAAGGTATTGAGTCTTTTGGATTCTTAGAAGAAGAAACAGGGAGAATTGGTTGACATTTTCACACTGTCCATCCTGGAAGATATTCATATTTTGCTCTTGGTTTTCCTAATAAACAAATGTGACAGAAAAAGTAGTGAGAAGAATGGAAAAGAGAGCTTGACCTTTACATACAGCGCTTAACAAATTTATTAGACCATCTGTCATGAAAACAAGAAAACAGAAAATATTTTAGTTTTTTTGTCAAAAACCTTTCAAACTGAAATTCACGATTCTACGCCCTCATTTGACCTGGACTCTGTGTTCTCATCAATGATTCGCATTCTGTGACTAAAAATAAGGAATTCAAGTAAATAACTGCGATTTGGCATCGTAAAGAAAAATTTATGTGCCTCACTATTTTTTCCTGCTTTTGTGTAAAACAGTACATTTTAAATTGATGAATAGCAACAGCATAGTTATTTTTTAGCATTAAAAATATTTCAGTTTTTTTTACCTGAAAACAATATTTGCACATACAGGTGTGTTAACAATTACAGAAATGATTTTGGTAATTACCAGTACTGTTAATTTAGGGCAGCTGTGGCATAAACCATATACTGGGTGGTGGTTTAACAAATTTGTTAAGCACTGCAGCTGCTTAATTACTCCATTAGGCAAATGAGAATGTCAGATGTTTGGTTGTTCGGTGTCAGATGTGTGCGGGAAGAAGACGTTTCTGAAACAATTTCACCATCACAGAATCCGAAGCACAAAAAAAGGCGATCTTCCCTGTGCACCTCTGGACCAGTTTTAGCAGTGCTGCAAATGACAGATTGCTCCTTGGAAGATTCTTTAAGCGCACTTGCACTTGGACCTCTGCAATGGACCAAGTGGGAGTAATCTCCTCCACGAAGTAAAAACAGTGATTACTGAACTTGAATTTCATTTTGGAGAAGAGGACAAAGTTGCCAAATCTGGCAAAGAGGGTGGGTGGCAGGGAAGATTTTGTTTTGTGCTGCCAAAGTGTTCCTTCTTAAGACATTTCTGTCAAACTCTCCACGGACAGTCTGAGCCCAAGGAACAAATTCACTGTGTGCAACCGTGTAAATGTTCAAAAAAAAAAAAATAGCAAGCATCCTTCAAAATGTGCTCTTCACCTGATTCCTTCCGGCTTAGAAACTGTGGATTCTTTCACTGAAACCTTTTATACACATGTAGATACATGGTATTTAAAAAGGGAAGCAAAAAACTGTGAAAATGTAAACTTTGTAGTGATTTTGAAAGTGATCTGATATTAAAATTTGCTCATTATAATATCATTGTAGTTGCTCAGTGAAGCAGGTTGAAGCTGCTGCAGACTGACTGAGAATGAAGATTAGATAAGAAAATATTTGAGTATGAAAGAAAAGCAAACATAGGGAGAAAGTTTTAAAGTGGCTAAATGTTACCCTGCAAACATCTTGACGCTCAGAAACCATGGGCCAGCAGACCTCTCTTGACATCTAGTCATGATTTAAAAACTAGTTCCAAAGAGAGAGGCGTGCCAACATCACGACACAGCTTTGACATTCTTGTCAGACTTACTAGCTAACACCTCGAGTGTGACCGAACAGCTGAAGTGTGTATGTGACACTCTGTTCACAACCCTTACAAACCAAGTTAGACAGATGCATTTAATCCCTTCATTGCAATCATCTGATTGATATTTCTCACTTCGTAAAAGACAGGTGGATTAAACCATTCTCTGTGGAAACAAAGTCGACACACTTCAGTCTATGATTCAGCTTTCGTTGTGGCATTTTTTTGCTGGTTCGCGGTGAAATGAAAGTTTTTAGCTAGTGCATTAAATCCTCTGGCTGTTGTTTGTTACACACATAAGTTGGAAAGAAAATACGACACATCACAGCCATCTTTTATTCGATGATTTTATACTTACAGGTGCAACAAAAATTATTTTAGACATTTAGATTTGTTCACAAGTCAAGATGTTGATGCTAGGCCAGTAAAAAAAGTTGTGCAATACCTGCTGTGGGTCTGGCTTGAGCTGTTTCCAAGTCTGATGGAAGGATCCCGCTGATGTCATTGGGACTTGGAGGCTATTTAATAGAAAGCCTATGTTACAAGAAGAGTTCATGTCAGCAAGAAGACAGCATTAGTGCCGTTAACCAACATACACATTTGATTAGTTTCTTTGATCAGTACATGCAACTACAAGTAAGGGTATTGACCTAGCTTTGTTTCAGTGACGCTGCTCATGGTGTCTACTCATGAAGTCCTGAAATTTCTCTCCTCCTTTGCAGCACCGTCCTCTGCAGATGTGTTCTGCAGATCTTGTCTATAGGGTTGACCTTTACTCTGGAAAACCTCCCAGTTCACTTCCCCGAGTTGGCTATACAAATTACAAATGTAGAATTAACCATTTGATTGATGATAGGAAATACATGTGAGTATATTGACAAAACTATGCATGCACGCACACACAAATGCACACGTGCAAATACACACATGCATAGAGTTAGCAGGGGGTTTATGGTGAGCGCAGGGGCTCTGGGTTATATATTCAGTCTGCCTGTTTTCCTAATCTTTGATAGTCCCCTGACACAGGTCTAAGCCTCGTCACTGTATTGGTTCAAAAGGGGCATTAATCACATCTGGGAAACATGCCCAAATCCTCTTTCCTTCCTCTTTCTCTCTCCTTCTATTGTTTTGATCTCCTTCTTTATCTTTTGCTTGTCTTCCTCTTTTCCTCCTTTTGCTGCCTCATTTTATCCTCTTGTCTGAAACGCTTCATTTTCAGTCTCATCTGCCTCGTCCACTTTTTCTCTATCCTAATCCAGTTTGCGAGAAAAGCAAAGTGTCCATGTTTGTAAGTTTGTGCTTGTGTGTAAATGTGTGAGCACATAGAAGCCCACACCTCCTCCCCTTTGGGCTGTCTCTTGTACTAAATACAATGCTAAACTTGCAACAGTGACACCTTACCCTGCTTCTCTTATAGCCTTATTATAGAAGGCGGAGGCGAGTGGTGCGTTCGTCTTTTGTGTGTGAACAGAAACCAGAGCCTGAATTGTGAACCTTATGGTCATGTTTGATGAAGAAGAAGAAGAAGAAGAAGAAGAAGAAGAGGAACGACAACAACAAACTGACAAGCTCATGGGAAAAATAAAAAGAAAGCAGGGGCTGATATGACAGAGCTCAATAATTGTAAATGAGTACAAAAAATAGGGGAGAGGAAGTGGGCTTTATAGCTCCATCTGTCTGAGTGAGTTAATGATCAAACAGATGCTGGAGCTGAGTCTCACTTTAAGTCTCCCTCTCGATCTAACAAGACAGGGGCACTCAGCCCAGACTAATGCAGCTTTTCTCCTTCCTCTTCCTCAGTCTGTTGCTGCTTAATTAGTGGCCAAAGAGAGAGACAAGGGTGGGTTGAATGAGGAGGGAATAGAGCAAGAGATTAAGAGAGGAATAACTTGTCACTGCATCACCATTTCTTTTCCTGTGTCCATCAATTCTTACAGTTTTTTTTTTAACTTCTGAACATGTCTATGATAGTTGCTCTTTTCCACTGCAGGAACCAGGTTTTTAGAGTAAAAATAAATAATTTTGCTCAATAAAAAGCTTTAAAGCAAAACTGTCATAAATACTTTTGCCCTGTAAATCACATTCATGTTTCTATATGTAGTCATTCAAGCTGCGCGCTGTAAGCACCCCCCAGATAGACTCAGCAGATCTTGCTCTTTGTTGTGAAAAGTAATGCTGTTCAAAAACTATTAAATGCTAAATACTATTTCATCTATTTTACATGCTGAATGACAGAGCGCTGGAATATTTCAGGCTCTCATGCTTACTCAAGGGAAGAGAATGATTAGTGAAGAAAGGGTAAACGTGTCACCGTGCGCTCACATGATTTATACCAATTTTTAATTAAATAGCAGTGGAAGTTTGAAATGATTGGACACCCAAATCATTTGTTTTCAAGTGTTTCTACATTCTGTGCAACAGACTTAGAAACAGTAAAACAGCTGGAAGCACTGACGGTGAACATCTGTGTAGACCTAATTATTTCCCACAAAGAAATCAAAAGGAAACTGATAGCAAAAAAGAAGACCGATAAGCAGAATCGATAATAGCTTTGGTATCAATGAAAATCGAATCAATTCCCATTTCTGCTCAAGAGGACGTAGACAGCTTGACTTGATTATAATTGGGCTAAAGCTGCTCCGCAGGTTCTCAGCTGAGTCAGGTTGATTATGATTATGAGCATTGGTGCACGCAACTGTATTCTGGCACTGGAGGATAAAAGGCAGGTCAGCTTTGGCTCAGATGTACCTGCCAGGTCTGGGCAGGGTTTGTGGATGTGGGATTGGAAAAATCTATCCAGAGAATTGCCTGGCTTTGGGTGCAGGCTTTGCATTTTGAAAGATTATTGTACACAGTGGTGACGCCATGCCAATTCTGGCAGTAAGGCAATCCAGGTTTAGGCTAAAAAACGTAGAGTTAGCCTCTGTAA
>VUQJ01017052.1:15962-26159 GCA_015108635.1 Andinoacara biseriatus | reverse complement strand
GGGGGGGGGGGGCGCTAAAAATGTGTCCGCATACACCTCAGAAAGTATATAGCTGCACCCCTGCATTCACCCATTCACACCCATTTATACAAGCACTTGAGCTAAGCGCGTTTTGTCAACCATTCACACACATTCACACTCCAAGACTTGCGTCTGAGAGAAACTTGGGCTTCAGTATCTTACCCAAGGATACTTTGGCATGCAGCCCGGAGCAGTCAGAAATTAAACCACCAACTTTCCGATTAGTAGGTGACTGACTACCTCCTGAGCCAGCCAACCCAGATGTGAGGCATGGGTGGCGTGCCTTCTTTAGTATATACCAGCTCTGTGGTGTCAATTGTGTCTGTGAACTTTTTCCACCAGCTTTATACGCAATGCTTTCTAATAATACTGCCTTAGGGAAGCATGTACTACTATAGTGTAAATAAAATTGGTCCTAGCACAGAACCCTGTGGAACTCCATAATTAACCTTAGTGTGTGAAGAAGACTCCCCATTGACATGAACAAGCTGGAGTCTATTAGACAAATATCATTCAAACTCCCTTAATGCAGAACCTTTGAACCTCTGGGTCATGGTCCAGGGTCATTTTGAGCCTGTGTTTTGTTTTTGCTTTGTTTTGTCTCTTCTGGGTTTCTTTTGTTGTGGGGTTTGGTTACGTTTCAATTTTTCTAGTTCCTTGTGTTTTGCATCAAGTCTGTGTCTTTGTTCCCTTGTCTCACTTCCTGTTTTATTTTGAGAGTTATCTGGTCTTGTGTGTTGTGTTCAGTTTTGCGTCCCCTTGTCTCATCAAGGTATTTTGGTTCGCCTGTGTTTCCAGCTGTTTCCACTTCCCTCATTATCCCCTGGTGTATTTAAGCCTTGTGTTTCCTCTGCTTGTTGTCGTGCTGTTGTTGATGTCGCGGTGTAGTGTTTATGTGCCCTTGTCTCGTCTCATCGTGGATTATGTATCTTGCCCTGCTCCCAAGAGGATTATGTGTTTTGCCTTTTGTCAACAATAAATTCCTTTTAAGTCACGTCAGTCTCCGGAGTCATGCATTTGGGTCCAACCCTGCCCGACACACCGCCCGAGATGACACTCTGCGGTCGACGGATGTGCCGGCGCATCCAAATTACATCGCCGATTTAAGATGACACAGCAGCAGGACGCTGCCTTGCCCAGTCTTTCTTTCAATATGAGTTGAAAGTATGGACTTCAAACTACATAGCAGTTTTAAATAAAACTCAAAATAATTACAACATCTAAAAACTCAATATCAAAAACTCAGAAAAGAACCATATTAGCTGAGTGTGAAGCAGCTGGCATGAGAATCAGCACCTCTAAGGGGCACTCCACCTGGGTAGGGTGGCGTGCCCCTAACCAGCTCAGGGATGAGTTGCTGCCCCGAGTGGAGTTTAAATATTTCAGGGTCTTGTTAATGAGTGTGAAGTGAACGGGAATATGACTGACACCCTCTCTCTCCCTTAGAGATTGGGTGAGAAGTGGAAGAAAATGGATGCTGTGTACAAAACCTTAATTGCCACCTTAGTAACTATCATGTAAAGTAATATCAGTAATGAAAAAATACTTTAAACTGAGAGAAGAAATGTGAACTTACATTTTTGTGTTCTGAGTAGTTCATTTTACTTGAGTCTGCCATGCTGGTCAGCTTCATCATCTCCTCCAAGCTCTGTACAGTAGCCAGGTCCGTGTATTTCTCTCTGCAGTAGCTCCGTGCATCAGTCCAGCTCTTCCGTTCATAAACAAAGTGATTCTGACGTTCAGCATTTGAGAAGAGAGAACTCAGCCCTGCAGAGATGGAGAGGAAATTTGATTACATTTGGACTGTTTGGAATGCTGCTTGACTGTGCATTGTCACATTGCAGTGTAACTAGGCATGTACTTATATATATATATAATGTAAATATAATATTAATGCCATGAACATAAACTAACTTTATTGCAAAGTATTATAATACCTATTATTATTATTATCAGTGCAGCAGTTAAATAAAATTCTGGAGCTAATTTTTAAAGGTCTTGCATTGTTTTTTTTTAACCCTGCTGTTCCATTTTTAAAAAATGGAAATGAATAATAAAAAATATATTACTTCCCTGATGCAGCTATGATGAACAGAAGAATTCTTTCCATCCTCGACTGTTCTTGTCCGACTGTACACACACAGTGTTGTACTTTATTGGTAAGTCATATATTAAAATGTTTCAGCTCACCTCATGACAGTGATAAGGAAAATATTTGCATTTGAATCTTATTTGTTTCATCAGAACAAACTGACGGAGAGAGCAGGTGGAGAATGACACATGTATGACTCGCTTGCTCAAACTTGAGGTTATGTCACAGGTTTATAACCTATTTCAGTGTTTAAGCAAATCAACTCTAAACAAACTCGTGCAATCTGATAAAAAAGAAAATGTGTGCATTTTCTAAAACGGTGAGTGTGAAGTAAGCACTAATTTCAGCTGCAGCTAAACAGGAAAAAACATTTTTGGATCTTTAAGAAGTTCCTCTTCCTCTTTTCTTCCTGCCAGTCAGGGTAGGTTTGGATTTTGGCAGCAATATAAGTGAATATGAATACAAATCTGTGTTTAAAGGAAGCCACACAATATCAAAAACAAGGAAATAAGGTTGATTTTTTTTTATTTATCTTATATACAGACATTTACAGCCATCTTTGCTAAAGTTATAACAGATAATTATGTAATTTTCCTTCTGATTAAGACAGCATAACAGAGATATGTAAATTATTAGACACTGTCCAGTTGTAGTTCCGGTCTGAGAGTGTACAAGGTGCACAGTAGATGTGTGGTGGTGAAAAAGAAGAAGCAAGGTTGTCAGTTTGAAACACAACAAACGCTCAGCGATCATTTCTCCTTCATTTCAACCACAACACTAAAATTTCTAAATGTCCACCGCTCCATTTGCTTTCAGACCATCTTTGCAGCGGTGTTTCCACATGAGATGATGCTGCACATTTGAATCAGAAATGCACCGATAGCGCTATCACGCTTTACATAACATCCCAAAACGAAGAGGCAGCGTTCAGTTTGTGAGGAGCTTCTCTGCAGCACTCCAGTGTTTTCTGCACAGCTCCATATCTGACAGAGCTCAAAGTCTACATGGAAACATTTAAGTAAAATAAAATGTTTGTCCTGCTTCTTTAATTTGACACTTTCTTGTGCACAAAACAAGACCATCATCAGGACTTCCTGCATGTTTTATGTGCAATTAATACGACAAACAGCGTTGTTTAGAATGTGCATCCAACACCATCACTCTGGTGTACGGGGTGAACATAATCCAACATTAATGGAAAACTCTTTAGGCTGCTTCACTCGTCAGATCAAGAATTAAAGTGGAGCAGCGGCTCAAATTAAGACACGATTGGCTTATTAGCATTAAAACTGGAGGAAAACAGCTTTCCTGGTTTTCGACCTGCAGATCAGGTCTGATCATCACAGAGTAACAAGAACATCAACAGCTGATGGAGTTGCTTCTCCTGGATGGAAAGTTTCTTTATCACGTTTGGCTGTTTGCATCACATCAGTCATGTTCAATAACTGAAGATGTTTTATGATTAGATTTAAATTGCAGTGACTATAAAAAACAATACACAGATCTGTATTTTATATCCTGAATATTTTTAAATTAAAAAATTTGGTACAGGTCTTTAAAAAAGATGTAATGTTACGAACAGGAAGTGTCGAGTTTTTCTACATTAGATTTTTTTACGGACAAAATATTTACACATAATTTTACTACATTTAAAATAAAGTCTAAATAATTATGTATTCAGTGTCCTACATTTCCACGTCTTTATGGAGCTGCTTTGTGCTCTGGCGTGCAGCCATGTTGGAACAGGAAGGAGCCATTCCCAAACTGTCCCAAACGTCTTGGTGTGCTGAAGCGTTCAGAGTTCCTTTCACTGGAGGTCTGCAGTGACTGACTCTGCAGGAAGTTGGTGACCTCTGTGCACTATGACCCTCAGCATCCACTGACCCCACTCTGGGATTTTACATGTCCTACCACTTCATGGCTGAGCTGCTGTCGTTCCCAATCGCTTTCACTTTGTTACAATCCCACTAACAGCTGACTGGAATATTTAGCAGTGACTGGACTGTTGCACAGGTATCATCCTATCACGGCACCACACTGGACCTCACTGAGCTCCTGAGAGCGAGCCGTAGAAGCAGTCTGCAGGTGCTGGTTTATACACCTGTAGAAGAGACTGGAACACCTGGATTCAGTGATCTGGATGGTGAGGGAATACTTTTGGGAGTATGGGGCATTTTTTTAAGAGCAACTGGCATGAAAATGGCACTACCCAACCTGACCCAAACCCAGCTTCTTGGTTTCATCTGGGTTTATGAGGCGGATCATTCAGGATATAACGATACAGAGTAACAGATATGTGGCCAAGACTTCCTGCTCTGTACTTTAAAAAGTAAATACATTGTTTTTAGCACATAGGCAATGGTTTTACATAGAGTTTCAGTTCAGCTAATGTTTGCAGTAATCATGAGGATGAGCAGAAAATGTGACCATTTATGCACGATTACCTTGTTTTAGTATTTTTAATAATATAAGATGGATCATGTAACAATCCATAAGGAACTCTGTGGACTTCAGCTCATTTTCAGGGTTTCCGGTGTAGACAGCAGATATCTGTGCCCAGACGTTCATTTCCATCCATTGGTCGAGACTTACAGGTGCAGATAACTTTTGAAAATCAAAAATTTTAATTGGCATTAGACAATATTTAACTGTTGATAAATGAAGCCCGTCTTTTGATCTCCATGGCAACTGTGTGAATGCTCAATAGGAAACCTGCCTTAAAGGACACGTATCAGGTTTTAAATCCTTCCCTTTCATACATAAATCGTTCACTTGTGGTCTCTATAAAGTAGAGCTGCAATGTCTTGGTCTGAATTCCTCGTTACTGAAGCTCCACAGACCCCGTTCGGCCATTTTTGTAGTTTGATAGCAGTGATACGATTAGCTACCGGCAGAGAAACGAGGAGGACTTTCCCCACTGATGTGAGGACATTTCTGAGGGAAATAAAATGAAAGCAGGAACTTCAAAGAGGCTCTGATGCCGGGGGGGGGGGGAGTAAGGAATAGTGTGGGTTATTACACCCAACAACCGAACATTTTGACTCGTCTGTGCAACTTCGGCAGAACTGAACTGGACGACAAAATCCCTGCGAGAAAAAAATGGAGGATTGATGAAATTTGTCAGCTGGGAGTCCAGGACCTTATTCGTCACAGAAAACACTGTGACGTAAGGGGAAAGAAAACATAAGAGTGACCAGAGAAAACTGAACAGATATAATATGAAGATATCTACGCAGCACCGGGAGAGAATACAGTTACATTTCCTGCACTGTTACACAAAGTACACAACAAAATGTATTTAAGGGCTAAAAAAAGTGGATTTTGCAGGATACGTGTCCTTTAACACAAAAAATCCTGTCCCTTATTTTCAGATACTGCATTTTCATGTAGATAATTGAGATTGATCCAAACCACAAATGAAACCATTGATCCAAACAGTAACATAAAAAACTTCTGTGTAAAAATGAAAGAAATTACGTGTATCATGTGGTCGTATTTTGGTTATTACTTTGTGGCTCATCAATAGATTATTTATTTATTGATTTTTTTATCATTTCACAAACTGCTCTGAAGCTGTTTTTGTAAAAATTTATATTTCCCGTCAGTGAATCGTTGTTTTCTGGCTGTAATACTTGAAGCAGGTTATGCACACATTATTTGACCCAAATCTCAGCCCAGACTTTATGCAGAGGTGATGAAAGTGGCAGCTGTTTTCTGCTGAGTGTAAATTATTAATTACCCTATTTTGCTCTACAAGGGAGTGAGGGGAAACTGTGTGTTACTGCAGGGAGATTAACAAGGCCATGTGCAGTCAATGCCAGAATGGGGAGGTGAGGAGGACACTTCCTCTTCATCCTACTCACAGCCTGAGAATCAGGATCCCAGTCAGACAGGCTAACAGGACTGAAGGGGGGGACACCGAAGCAGCACTGGTCTGCACCGCGCTGTTGGTCTTTTTTAATACAGGTCTAAAGTCTATCTCCTTCTCGGCCTCATCCGGAGTTTCATTTCTTTTTTCCTCTTCCCTTTTCTCTCCCTCCTTCGTGTCGTGACTAATCTTGTTTGTCAGTGTTACCAGTTTTGTTGGGGGGGCGGGCGGAGGCTTGGTGGACCGAGCAGCGGTGTTTGGGGGTGGAGCATCTTCAGAGACCATTTGGTGGAGGATGGTGACCATATTGAGAATGCTGTCAGTGGCGTCAGGCTGCACGGGGGAGTCAGGTGTTGCATGAGGAAAAGCATCCTCTGTGAGGTGGAGGGGAACAGTCGTCGCCTCAGGAATAAATTCTTCTGCCACGGACGAGAAACCTGTCGCCTCGTTCTCTTCCACATCCTCTGCATCAGAAACTGGAAAATATAAAAGAAGAAAAGGACCTACAGTTTTATTGTTGCACATGAGAAATTAAAATAATTCATATTTAATCTAATAAATGTCAAAAAGTAGTGAAAAAAAGTCCTAAAATAAAACAAAGACCGCCCGTCTTAGTCTTACCACAGAGATTGTTTTCACATTTTTGAAAGTTTTCGGGACATCTGGAGCACCAGTCGCCTTCAACATACGGCCGCTCTCCTTCATAGTTTCCCCTGAACACACACAAAATATTCAATTTGTCAACAGAACCAGAACAGAACAACAACAAGCTGCCATTTCCACACAACAGAGGAAAGTCAAGCATATAAATGAGGTACTAATGTGCATCATTACTGAGTTTACTGTATAAAGTATATATACAATATACAAGAGGCATAAATAATTCAGAACAAGTGTGTGTGTGTGTGTGATCACGTAATTGAAAAAGTGATCATCAATTTTGATTATCATGATTTACTTTGTCTTCTGTAAAATGTAATTATTACTACTGTCCACAAGGGGGAGTGCTTGTTGCAGTATTGTGAGTTGCAGTACTGACGCTGGGTAGTAGTTGCAGACGAGGAAGGAGACTCTCTCCCAGTCCAGTCCCTCCATAGTGTCACAGAGGTGGAAGGCACAGCCCACTCTGTGTGTGTCTGCCCACACCATCTGCCACACACACATGCACAATTTAAAGCGAGCGCATCTGCTCCATCTTACACACATTTCTGGACACCACAGACGAGTCACATATTGATCAAAAAGTGCGTGTGATTGAAGTTTGAAAGCTCAGTTTTGTTTTTTTTTTGATGGGTTTTACAAAAGTGTTGCATTAACTGTTTAGGAATTAAAGCCACTTTAATACACGATTCTCCACTTTCAGTGATAACTGTCAGTAAGTGTCACGGTTAATTCAGTCCTGCACATTCATCATAAATTAAGCTGATACAGACACTATACACTGTGTGTGCTTGTGTCCGACCTGTGTGTAGTGTCCACACATCTTCTCCTCATCGCAGCTGTTGTTCTGGAAGTCGTAGTCCAGGTGTTCTGCACACAACAGGTAAATTAGAAAGACACTTTACTAAAAAATCACCACAAAGAGAGGCAGCGATTGTTCCAGCTGCAGGATGACACTCCTCAAAAAAATAATTTCATCCATCCATCCATCCATCCATTCTCTTCCGCTTATTCGGGGCCGGGTCGCGGGGGCAGCAGCCTAAGCAGAGAATCCCAGACTTCCCTCTCCCCAGCCACCCCCTCCAGCTCATCCAGAGGAGCCCCAAGGTGTTCCCAGGCCAGCCGAGAGATATACTCTCTCCTGTGTGTCCTGGGTCTACCCCGGGGCCTCCTCCCGGTGGGACATGCCCAGAACACCTCACCTAAGAGGCGGCCAGGAGGCATCCTAATCAGATGCCCGAACCACCTCAACTGCCTCCTTTCGATGTGGGGGAGCAGCAGCTCTGAGCCCCTTATCTCTAAGGGAGAGGCCAGCCACCCTTTGGAGGAAGCTCATTTCTGTCGCCTGTATTCGTGATCTTATAAGGGTAAGAACGTAGATCGACCGGTAAATCAACAGCTTCGCTTTCACATTCAGCTCGCTCTTCACCATGACAGACCGGTGCAGCGTCCACGGAGCCCCGATCTGTCTGTCGATCTCCCGTCACTCATTAAAAAGACCCCGAGATACTCGAACTCCTCAAACTAATTTCAGCCAGTGAATATTAACATCTGTGTTCACCTGACAAAAACAATCTTTTAACCAAAGACACATTTATTTAGATGCCTCAGATGAACTGGTTTTTATATAGTGCTTTTGAACACATTATATATGACCAGGGATCGAACCACCAACCTTCCAGTTAGTAAACGACCTGCTCTACGTCCAGTACTGCAGCCACTCCCAACTGATGGAGACTAAAAGTTGTGATTTTCCTTAAAGGAGTAACAGAACTAGATTTGGTGATGGTATTTTAAAACGACACGATTGCCTTTGAGCTTCACTTTCACCGTTCGGTTCTACCAAGTCCAAAGAAACACAAGGACTCAGCCAGTCAGCTCCCTCCAGCCGTGAGATGTTCCACCTGTTAATCAGATCATCACTAACATTGTCTGCCTGCTCTGTGCTGAAGAGGAAAGCCAACAAATATGCACTTCTGAGATGACTCACCCAGGAACCATTTCTCCAGAGCTGATCGGAGGTCCAGAGCCCCGGTGCCGACGTACAGATTCTCTCCAGTTTCTTCCAGTTGTGGGTTGTGGTTCCAGATACATTTAGCAGCGTAGCTCTCTGCGACCAGCTTCAGGCCCACGTCCCACTGCTGCAAAGAACCGGGGAAAGTTATGGAGGACCATGTTTGCTGCCAGGATGCAGTTGAAGCCTTATTGCATCTTCATCTTATTAGACATATTATTACTTCAAATACAGACAGGAAATCAAAGAAAAGCACTTAAAATGCGGGACGTGTGGCCAAAGTTTCAAATAATGAAGTGAACATGAATAAAAGTAAAACCTCCTTGGCTGCTCTAAATACCCCTTACCAACATTTCTTCTACTCTCTTTATATGGTCATCTCCTACAAATGCCCACCACCTTCAGGCTGAAACACAGAAGATTCAGGATCCATCAAAGGTTACTAGAAGAGCTAGAAGTCTGGTGGGGGTGTACCTAAACAAAGCTAACGACATGCAGCCTAAAACTCAACATCTGTCTTTCATAAATTTGCTGCATTAATCCTGATAAATCTGTTATGGCTCACTTTGATTACAGCTCTGATCCCACCCCGATCGCCCGGCCCCTCCGCCTACCTGCTTCCACTCTGCCCACCTGTCCCTCAGCACTCAGATTTGTCTTCTGATATTTTCCTGCCTCGTAAGTGACTCGCTGTAAAATCCAAGTTGTTTCATGTGTCGTACATGTGGCCCTAATATCTGAGTCGTGGCCTTGAAGTCAGTTACTGATCCAGGATCAGGACTTGGGCTCCAAACACAGATAAAAACCAAGACGCAGACGTTTGATCGAATAGTGCACGTCTTTGTACATGTGCTCCGCGGGGATGAAGACTGTAACTCTTCCTCAAAGCTGTTTTTCTTCTATATTTTTTGGATCTGTGCACACTGAAGAAAGCAGATTTGAATGTTGATGGAACGGTGCTGCTTTCGTGCGACTGAGCGGCGAGCTTCAAGTGTATATTTGTGATTGAAAGTTCACGTCAGAGGTTACTAAACTCACACTTATGAATTATTGTTTATGAGATTAAATTGGTGGTTTTATAACCCGACTAGAGTTTCTGTTTCCCCCTATAAACCTGCTTTTAATTATCATGATAATTTCATTGCACTGCTCCTTTAGATTTATTGCTTTATGGCCTGCTAAACTCTTGGGAAATGCACTGTGCAAATATTCCAAAGCTGCTTAATTCTGATTATATAACCACTTCCATATCTCACAATGTTATAAAAATCAGCCACAGCTCTTCAGCAGAGTCAACAGCAGGATCCTTGTTGTTGATTTCTGTGACACTTGTAGAGTCTTTATAAGCTGAACAGCCTCTTAAAATAAATTTGATGGCTGGTGGTTAAATAAATATTATTGCAAATGATATGACATTTAATATCATACCAAGGAAATGACAGATTTGAGTCATAAACACCCCATTGTGTTTGACCCTGACGCACCAAGCCTGAGTCAGGGAATCATCCTGTCCTGACATCGCACAAGACAAACCATGGGCAC
>VUQJ01017044.1:13253-25251 GCA_015108635.1 Andinoacara biseriatus | reverse complement strand
ATAAAAAAAAAAAAAAAAAAAAAAATTAGGAAGAGCTTAATTGAATTTCAGAGAAAGCTTAAAGTTGCCGTTACAGCTTTTGTAGTCAGTGTGCTCTGGCGTGTTAGAATTGAGCATCTGTCCGACCTGTTGTAAACTCAGGTTGTGAGCAGGTTGCAAGCAGTTCACACCGATTACATTACAAGTAGATTTTTGCCGGTTGTTAGGTCAGTCTGAAGAGGGTCAGAGATTTAACTCTGATCTGTGGAAACAAGACAGTACCCACAGATCCCAGATCCCAGAAGTCAATTGCTCATCGTTTCTTCGTAGTCTACTGAGTCTTCCCTTTGGGTTTTTCGTCATAAGACACTCCATATTCGTTTACTCTCGTTTTGTCCACTGGGTAGAGCCTGGGGAAGGAAAGAGACAGTTTTAGCTTTTACCTCTCAACTCCGAACGCGTCGTCGCCGAGACGACATATTTCAAATGTCCTGCAGTTCGTGGACTTCCGGCAGCATATACTGTAATAATCCATGTTGGGTTTGAAGGGTAATTTCTCAGCTTTCAGAAACCATTAGATTTTTTTTTTTTTTTATGATAGGGCAAACTGTTGTGCAATTACGGTAATGCAAAGTACGCTCAATCAGAGGTTTCAGCTGTGATACGCTGTGTGTTAAACGCTGTTAAAGGCAGGTAACAGGTGTATTGTGCCGATGGCTCAGTGTTAAAGGGTTAATATGTGCACATACCATCTCTGGTAAAGGTAGATGAGAAACACCACATCATCTCTGAAACAGGCCAGTCTGTGAGACGTTGGCATGGTGATGATGAAGGCAAACACGTCGTCGATGAAGGTATTGAATGCCTGTTATTATGAAATATCAAAGTCAATGAACATTCTCAAAAGAAAGAGAAAATACACGTATTGCTGGTAGGGATGTTAAGCTATTCTGACAAATTAATGGATAGTCTCACTTTTCTGAATTTCTAGTAGTTGGTGGGTGTTTGCAGACAAAGAGGTGCCTTCTGTGCACAGTACAGGTGACACTGGCGACCTGCTAGAGACTTTTTGGTGCAGCAGCCTCTTTGCAACCAATTTCATCTAGTGATTGCCAGCAACCACTCACAGAACACACACTTTTCCCCTAGTGACCTATGGTTGCCAACCAATCTCTAGGCCTGCGTGACTGAGGTCTTACCGTTTTACAAAATAAAAGCTTTCTGAATCTGACCATCCATTTGCTACACTTTTTACACCGTCGACAGGAAATGTGTTTTTTACCTTATACATGAAGGCCTTCCAGGGCAGGTGGGCCACAGATTTCAGCTGTTGAATAAAGAATAGAGCTGAACACGTTAGCAGGAGCTTTACAAGATGAAAAATCGGCAAACATGCTAAAAATTGCAGTAGAACTTTTAAAACAAACTGAAATAATTTGAGCATTTCCACATCAAAGAGGTCTTTTCATCTTTAAAATAAAACTGACCTTATAGTTCACAAATAGCTGAGGAAGCATGAAGAGGAAACCAAATGCATAAACACCTATAAAGTGAAGGAAAGAAATATTTTATTGTGATCATTATCAGAGGCATTTAGACTGTGTGCTAAGAATATAAAGCATAGAGTGGCTTACCGTTCACCAAGCTGTTAATCAGCCATGAGTACCAACTAAAAGAGAGAGGAGCACAATTAAAATGAGTAATGACCATGACTGAAGGAATCAGTCTCACTAAATAGTATTGCTACTTACAAATTAACAGACTCCTACCTCTTATATCGTAAAAATATTAGCGCATAGACTGCCCCTCCAATACACAGTGGGTAAAGGAGGTACGAGAGATACTTCATGGCCTACAGAAACATAAGGATAGTGACAATCAGCATAGGTGCTCAGATTGTGCGATCACATAGAAAGAACCGGTTATTAGTTGCATCATGCCCTACCAGGGTATCGTATTCTTCCGTTCTCCTCTCAGATTCGTCTAATTTCCCAAACTATAACACAGAACAGAAACATTCATTAGCACTCGTACAACAACAACAACAAAAAACTATGTACAAAAGTCTTGAATTACCCATAATTTCTTTATATTTAGCCAGGAAAATGGGGAATAGGTGCAGTGACTTACTGACACGTACAAAAAAAATAGATGGAAATACAGTGTAAAAGGCAAACAAAACCAAAACAGTTTGTAGAGGCTTGAAAGTCAATATTTGCTATGACCACCTTTATTCTTCAACACAGCCTGAACTCTCTTAATCAAGTTTTTTTTATAATTTCTTTAAGTAGTCTCCAGGAGTAGTTCTCCAGGCTTCTTGGAGGACATTCAAAGCTCGTGTGTGTTACAGATGGCTGTACACACTCACGGTGGCACCACTCCCCGACATCCTCTGTACACATCGAAAACAATTTGAACCAAATGTGGATTCATCACTCGATAAGATCTTTTCTTCTTGCATGAACGCTAAGGTCAGTGTTAAGTGGCTTAAGAAACAAAAATCCAGTGAAAATGATCAGCTACAAGGACTGGACTGAAAATGAGTGAAAAAGCAACCAATGGACCTTCAGATAGCCTGGAGAACTATTGCCCACAAACACTTAAATCTTGCTCCAAGGAAGCAAATATAAAGAAATGAGGGGTGGATGAAGATTTAAAAAAAAAAAAAAAAAACAGAACTGTAGCACAGAGAGAGAGAGAGAGAAAATATCTATATAAAGTGGGTAGATACATGGCAGGTAAGAGAAAAATAAAATTATTACAGATGCAGACATACCACAAATGTGGGTTTGCCTCCTTTCCAGAAAACCTGAATCTTAAAGGCCTTTTTCACTTTCCAGACCTGAAAAAACACATTACCACACATTAGAAACCACGTATGACCCCTTAATCAAAGAACTATTCAATTTAGACTCATCCTGAAGTGAGAATAAATGGTCTCATTTTGACAATAACTATGAATTGATGCTTTTATACATTTAGATTCATGGATGCTTAAATTGATTTTTAATATTACGTGTGTGCGCACACACTTACTTCAATCATAGAGCCAATCCCTGCAGGTATGAGGACAAGCAGACTGGTCTGCTCGTCAAACAAATACAGGAAAATCACTATGGTACTGAAACATCGCCACAGCACTGAAATAGAGGCATAACAACACAAAATGGGAGATGGTAAATGGCTCTCTCAAAGTGACACTGATGACCAATCATTTGGTTCAGCTTACATCTCTTGATAACACTTTATCGAGCATGTTAGAAAAGCCTGTAGTGTAATTTTCCAACATTGGGAGGCATTTCCAGGGTTATATCGTTTCACATTATATTTACTCTGGTGTTTTTCTGGCTGGCACTTCTCCAAAAACCCATAAATCAAAAGTCCCACAGTGCCGGCTCTGTGCATACATCACTGCAGAGCCAAAATTATTCAAAAACTGTTAACGTACAAGTGCTCTCTCTTATAACGCCGTAGGTGAAATATTGTTGGCCAGCATGCAGATTCAGAATATGAAATCTCGTAGAGTCACCTGTTCTGCACATTTTTCAAAACCAAATTACAGGCTGACGGTTACAAAGTCTACCAGGAGTAGTTTATTTAGCTACTCATCATAAATGTATTCATGGCAGTATTTACAGCATTCTGCCCCCACTGTATAAATTAGGTTTTGAAAGAGTTGGTGTGAAAATGAAACAGTGCTGTGGAGTTAACCAACCTGCTTTGCTGGACATTCCCACCATACTTTTCTTCTGCTTCCAGAAGCTGATGTCATTTTTGAAGGCCAGGAAGTCAAAGAGCAGCTGGAAAAGCGTTCAGAGTTCAGAATATTGCGGCCCACCTAGAGTCTTACATTTCACATCTTGAACCTTAAATTAACCTTAAATTTGCAGAAGCCTCGAGTCTTAAAGAAAACACCTCAATCCACAAATGTGTTTGTTTTACACAGAAGCATGGAAGCAATAGGATGAAAGAACACAAAAAAATGTTACAATACATTCTAAAACTCTGCAGCCACACTTACATGAAAGGCAGCAACAAAGAAGGTCAGGGCCAGGAAATACAGGTTTGTATCCACAAAAATCCCTTTAATCTCATCAGCATCCTTCTCTGTGAACCCTGCAGAGACCGATACAGATAAACGCACGTTGCTGGTATGTGTATATGCTCACATCACGGATAAAAAGCCAACAAAACTGCAGTAACAGTGTGATGTCATCATGTCAACATGGACCAAAATCTCTGAATCTATGCCATGAAGAATTAAGGCAGCTCTGAAGGCATAAGCTTGCCCAACCCAGTACTAGCAAAGTATACTTAATCAAGTGGCTCTCGAGTATGTACTGTCACTGAAGCGGTTTTCAGAATTGGGTCAGGACATTGCCCAGAGTCGTCCTTTCTCACATGTAGCACACAGCAGGAGACACCTTCACACCAATAGAAATACTGCTTGGATAGAGCACGAAGGCGGACGACTGCAAATACACCGCACGATCACCTGCAACATTCTCATGTCGACGCAATTACACATCGCTGAAACTTTGCACTGGGGAGCTGACAGGAAAAAAAAAAAATGCCTAATGTCTTATTGAACTTCAGACTTTTGCGTTCTCACAGGAAGCTCCATCAGGTCTCTCGGAAATTTCAGGACTGCAGTGAAGGTGTGAAATTAAGCAAACGATTAACTCACCGAACTGCTGCAGAGAGTAAACAGCATCTTGCATGTGGATCCAAAATCGAAGTCTGCCCAGAGAGATGGAGTCGTAGGAGATCATCAGAGGAAGCTCTGTAGTGGTACTGTTGATCTCCTACACACACACACACACACACACACATTTCAAAACTTTCCTATAATGAGCTCCTCAGGCATGCATTCACTAACACATTAATATTATGGCCTCATAAACTCACTGTCCTCTAACCAGGTTCAGTAAGCAAATAAGATGAATAATAGAAAAAGTATTGCATTTGAAAATCTGCCACACATCTGCCTGACAGGGAGTTGCAATCTGTTGCATAATATTTATTTAAAATTGAAAACTTACCACGAGGTCCTTGACCCGGTTGCTGAGCTCATCAACAAACAGCAGAGGTAGATACACCATCTTCTTCCCATTCTGAAACCTGGAACACATGCAGATAAAACATTTTATGAAGCCTTTGATCCTAGTGACAAGTCTGTAATTGGTTACAAGTATGGCCAGTACAACAGTATGACAGCTCTACTCAAAGCATCATTTTCTTTTTCTCGCCTCGACTATTGAAATGCGCTTTATGTCGGCATCAATCAGAGCTCACTTCACCGACACCGGCTGAATCAGAAAGCTACCGCTTGGATTTTAATTGGCATGAAGAAATATGAACACATTACACTGCCTGTTAAATCCCATACTGATTTTTAAATTTGACTCGGCACTTCTAGATCATCATTTGGCCCTTTTTAACCCCTTACAAGCCAGAGTGTTTACTTAAGAGAATTCTTCATTTGTGCCACATTGGGGGGAAATTTACAATGTTGCAAACAGCAACACAGTATCAAGAACATATAAAAATCTAAGAGAAAAATAGGTAAATACTCTACAATAAGTCTCTAAGCATTATATACACACCTTTAGTAAAACGAATTATTGCACATGAACCTTATTATTATTGTTAAGTTGAAGTGAAAAGAGTATAATAGTGGGTGGTAAATTGCGCTGCTGTGGGTCAGTGCTGGTTGTAAAGTCTGACATCAGCAGGAAGGAAGGAACTGGGATAATAATAATAGGATACTTTAGACACTTCGGATGAAGCAGTCGCTCCCTGAGGGAACTACCTGTGCTGCCACAGTCCCATGCATGGATTTGAGGATGGGGTTCTGCTGATTATCACCATGCCTTGGCTACTAAAGTACGATAGCTGGGCCTTACTTTAGCGCTCCCAAACTGTCTGCCTGTTGAGATCAGAATTCCTGATTGTCTTTTAAACCTCTTCTTAAAACATTAACGTCCCCTAAATATCAATTTTCTCTTACAGCGCTACATGTGTTTGTGTATCCACCATCTTACACTCTGAGGTATCTGTGGACATCACTTGGGAGGTATTCTCTGTCGAACAGAAAATGGTCGCTGACCATGTTGAGAGTGAGGCGGGAGCGCCAGTGTGAAACCGGGTGGTCTGACGCAGAGGTGGCTCCAGCTCTGGCTCCACCCCCTGCTGCTGCGTCGTGCTGTTTCTTCTGCTGGCCGCCTTCTTTCTGACCCTGTGTGACCGTACAGAGAGGAAAGGAGTTTTGTAATCAAATCAAAGCTTGATAAACATAGCATAACTCCTCTGCATGTTTGCACTGTGTGGAGCCTTTTCAAACAAACTGCAATTCCACATAATTGTTAACCAAAAGCAACAAAAATCAAGATTTTGTGTGTTGATTATGACAGGACAGTACCTGTGTTTGAGCCTCTCCAGATATCAGAGAGATTTCAGGTGGTTTAGGGACCATATATGTGGTGAGCTGAGCAACAAAGTGGACCTGTCGTGGATCGTGCCATGGTTCATAGGCTGCTTGGTGGACAAATATTAGTGCGTACAGAGTTCCATTATTACGCGTTTTCTTAGGAAGGGAAACATTAAGTGTCCTGTGGGGAAGATCAAGAAGAAATGAAAATAAACAAAAAACTAAATACTTCAGATTCTCAGGATGCTTCAATAAAATTTCCTTATAACTTCAGAAAGCCCTCTGTTTTACATATGAGATATGATTAACACTGTTTCATATCACAAGAGGCTCTGCATTCAACTCAATGCTTATTCTGATTTCATAGCTTTTCACTTTGAGGTCTTGAGTCAGAACCTCTTCATTTCCAACTATTTAACCCACCAACCTTTCAAACTTGCTGGTGACATCAAAGTTCTCCTCTTTGTGGATCAGAGTATGGCCTCCTTCTGCATTCGGCCGTAGTGAGGTGTAGATACTCAGCTAACAAACAAAGAGTAACACGTAACCAGTGTTCTTATTATTTAAACTTACATAAACTGCTAATCAAACCACAGTCAACTGCACAAGAGAAAAAAACAAACAAAAAAAACAAACAGAACCAAGCCTGACCAGTGAGACTATCCATCCATATATCTGACCTGCAGTTTGGGGTTCCCAGCCAGGAAGGGTATGATGCAGTTGGCACCTTTGGGGTTGTCACAGGGTTTGGTGTAGATAATTCCATACATCACCCAGCAGGTGTGTAGCACGTAGACCACAAACACTCCCACGATCAGGGTGGTGAACGATGTTTTCAGAAACATGATGCTTGCGTCGTTTCGTCGTCTCCCTCAGCTATCTGAGCGGCAGGGCCATATGTCTGCAAATGAGCCGTTACACAGGGAGGATTAGATTTAAGTGTCAAGTTTAAATGGGGAACTCTTATTTTAAATGCCAATTAGGCACTGGGCAATAACTTGACTTGTCTTGGCCTTTCAAAGAAAAAGTTGTGATACAGTCAATTTATTTGTATGGGATACAGCAGGTCAAGAACATTTGCCAAAACTTGCTCTTCCAGTTTTATCATGATTGTATTAGACAGTTATTAGCAGGATGAAAGTAGGTCCTCATATTAAGATAGATTTAATGGTAGGTGATGTAGTGAAGTATAGGCCTGATATTGACTGGAAAACATAATTGCATAGTTTTTTCCCCCCTGCTGCCATACCTAAATAACAGAATTATTGTTAATGCTTGCAGTACGGTGGTTAGTACTGCTGCCACACAGCAAGAAGGTCCTGTGCTCAAATCCACCATCAAGCCTTTCTGTGTGGAGTTTGCATGTTCTCCCCAGTGTTTGCGTAGGTTCTCTGCGGGTACTCGGGCTTCCTCCCACAGTAAAACGACATGCAGTTAGTGGGGTTTGGTTAACTGGTCACTCTAAATTGCCCATAAGTGTGAATGCTTGTCGGTCTCTGTGTTTGCTCTGCGACATGCTGGCGACCTGTCGAGGGTGTACCCTGCCACTCGCCCTATGGCAGCTGGGATAGGCTCGAGGCCCCCCCGGTGGATGGACGTGTCATACTGTTAACACACTGGAGACTCAGCGCTCCCACGGATTGATCCTTTTGCGTCAGGTTGTACGCTCACACCTGTTTTTAACTTACGGTAAATGCAAAAAAATTATTGTAGTAGACTGCAGGCAATGAATCTGAAGCCCTTTAACGCCTTCAAATTATGAGGCACTTGCTGACAGGTTTTCCATATGCATGCGTTTTCTATGTGTGATCAATCGATTATCCGATGCCTTTCCGCCACACCGCATTAGTGATGCAAATCCAGAACGGTTTTGTCTCAAATATCGGGGTACATAAATAAAATCCACACGTTACACATTACCGGTGTTTAAACTGGCAGACTGTCGATGACAGGACGCTCTCAGCTGGATCACTGGCTGCCCATCCGTCCATTCACTTTACAAAACCCTGTCAAGAACCTCAGCTCGACCGCATCGTTTCTTCAGAACCGCACACTGCTTTCACCTAAAGACATCTGCTGGACACTGGCCTCGACGCTCCTTTCAAGCAGAAAATAAAAAGCTATATCCAGAAAATACTAACTGAACGTGTGAGGTGGCTTTACATTTCCGCCATTCGCTTCCTTATTAGTTTTTGGGCGATATTTGAGGAAGAGGTAACGCGAGATTTGACGTCATTGGGGCGGCCCCCGCGGAGCGGGAATAAGTAATTCACCTTAACTTTTCTTTTCTTTTTCTTTTTTCTTTTTTTAAAAGCAAAGCAAGCATTTGTACAAAAAATACGTACTAATGTACAAATTATTTTATTTGTGATTACATAATTTGTAATTTGTATTCAGAGAATTTAATTGTGACCATTCAAGGAAAATTAGAATTTTATAACACATTTATTTTAATATTTAACGAAGCTGTAACTACAGTTAATTGCTCTACAATCACATGTGAAACTCCAGGTGATTGAGAAGTGTGTGGTCTGGCACAAAATCAACGGTTTAATTTATAGCAAAAAAAACCCAACAATATAGTGTAAGCTCGGCTGCCGTGACCCGGATTCGTACCGGGGTTGCTACGACCACAACGCAGAGTACTAACCACTGTACGATCACGGCGCGCTACTTTTTTAATTGACACACAATCACTCATCACTTAACAAGAAAATCTGATTAGCTATGCGCGCTCTATAATGTGTTGGAGATATTTATTGTTTTGACACACAACATCAAACACGTCGACACATAGACTAATAAAATTATTTGAATGGCACGACTAATCCTCACTGTCTTGGCCAAGCTTGAATACACATTGCATACACATGGCATTGCTCAGAAATGTTACCGGGGATTCAAATTTAAGGTTATATGCATTCACAATCGTGCAAGAAAACCTGCGCATTTCTTCCAGTGCATGTCGAATGACCATAATAATAAAGTCAATTGTACAAGAATTGCTTTCAGAATCCCCCCCCCCCCTAGATATACTGCTTACAGTAAAGCCGTGCAGTGGTCAGCAAGGATCACCCAGCACCTCTCTAACTAATTGCTATTGGGTGGGTCGAACACAAGGAACCCATTTCAAAGCAAACCACGAGTTCCCCGCAGTCTCCTGATTTATCATTAGCATCCTATTTGAACATTTGGATCACATTGTTATTTCCTCTGTTCCTGTACTGCAGTAATAGAAAGTAAATAAATGGCTTCTTCTCATCAGTAATAACCAAGTGCTTAGTTTCTCCTGCTTTCAGCGGTGTGAGAGTAAAGCAACATGATTGCTCTCGCTTTCTTTCCGTTACCAAGGCAGGGTGCGGGGAGGGCAAGAAATACTGCCGTGACCCGGATTCGAACCGGGGTTGCTGCGGCCACAACGCAGAGTACTAACCACTATACGATCACGGCTGCTCTGCAGGGAGAGAAAAAGATGACACAGCAGATTTGTCTTCAGAAAAGGTTTTTACCCCCTCAGCGGTACTTCAAAATCAAAATAACCAACAGATTAATTCTGCACCCGCGTCACTTTTTTTGTGCTGGGATTGCAGGGTTTGACCGATGCTTCCTGTCCACCCTGCTGTGTTGGAGGACAGTGAAAATGGCTTCAAAAAATCTTCAGCATCTCTATTTCTGTATTTCATGACATTGTTTTGTCAGAGCCTCTCGCTGTTTAGAGAAGATAGCAGTTTCCTGTTCCACAAAGAGACTGTTTTCCCGATTACCATTCCACAAACAAGATGAGGAGGTTTATCAGACTTGCTAGAATTGCATCTGAAATTACTTTTCTTTGTCTTGATCTTCTTGTCCCCTTCCTCTCTCCTCATCCTCTGCATCTTACAAGTACTCTTCCTCCTGTGCCCTTGGATTGTTTTCATCTGCATTGATATTCAACTTCAACTCAGCCGTGCTGCCCTTGCACTCTGGTTTATTTGGTTTCGGGACACTGAAAGAACAAGTGTGAACAATTTTGTACCTTTGTGTAAAAGTAATAGAATATATACCAGCAGAAGCTCTGCAGCTGTGCTTGGCTAGTGTTGGTGAAACTGAGATCGATAAATTTGGTCCAACTTTGTAAGACTTCTGACAATAAAGGGATTGATTTAAACAACAGGGTTAGAACACAAAGGATTTATTTAGGCTCTGTCAAATAGCCCTGCCATGACTCTGTCTCCTCTCCGGAGACAATGTAGGGACATGTGCTGTATATTTTCCAGCTGTCCCTGCTGTTGTTGCCCACCTGGTTATCAAAAATCCCTGACCCGACTGGCCCAGTTAAAACAGATATAAAACTGAGCCAGGGTCTGTTTTATCATTGTAATTGTCTTCTTATTATCATGCATAAATAAATGATTTACCTCCTAAAAGTGTATGAAATCTTTTTCTGCATAGCTCATGCATGCATCATTTGGTTTAATTAAATTTTTCCACATGCACAGATTTTACAGAGGTTGTGTATTAAACAGTCAGAGTGAAAATAATAACCTTGTCAGTGCAGGCTCGTGGAAGGTTGCCTGAGGGTAAAATAATCCAAAAGCTAACACCAATTTATCTCACATCACCTCGGGCAGACAAAATATTACAACGACAAGCTTTTTTTTTTTTAATTTATGCCTTTAGTTTACCTGTGAAATAGTCTTAGTGCTCTGAAGTAGCCATTTGTTTTGTTTTTCTTTTATTTTCTTCATCCAAATCTTCATCAGCCACTCTTGAAACTTACTGTTTGTCTCTAAATGGGTTCATGACCTCTTTAGTTTAATGATGAATGGGTCAGGCTCTCTTATGATCAAGCTGTCCTGAATGTAACTTCGGACTGGGTACACTTATAGAGTCCTTGAGCCTCTTGGAGATTTCCTCCCTTGCATGCACCACAGTCTCAGTCCTCGGCCCTCTGCAGTTAACCTGAGGTATCTGCTGTGTCAATAGTAGATTACAATTTGTCTGAGAGGCCCTCTAACCTCATCAGGATATTGTATGTGGAATATATGAATTCTGGAAGTGCTCTGCGGGCAAATTTCCCAGCTGAACATCACTTCATAAATCTTCAGTTGGATATAATTAGACTTCCTGTGACCCTCGCCTGTCTTTGGTTTATCTCTCCTTAGCTGAACTCTCTGTATACCAATGACTGCATCACTTAGACTTGGAAGCTCAGTGGGGGAACATACGAATATAAGATCTGTTACTTTCATTTGCTAAAACAGCCTGTTAGAACCACTAAAAAGTGGTAATGCTTCTACACAAGATTTGACCTTTACTGTTCAATGAAGTGTAAAAAGTCAATGTCTGCAGTTTAGCCTTTCTGCAAATTGAGTATTTATTCAAGCATTTAATCTTAAAGTTATTTGTAAGAAATTTCCCAGTCAGAAACCCAGTGAAACTTAGAAACGTTGTGTCATAAGTCTTCTGCATAATACAACTTATTTACAATAATTTTTACCCCCTAAGAAGAAGAAAAAGGAAAGAAAAACTACTTTTATTAATTTTTTTTTTTTTTTTTTTTTTTTTTTTTTTTTTTTTTTTAAGAAATGTAAATGCATGTGCATTCAT
>VUQJ01017036.1:2393-13488 GCA_015108635.1 Andinoacara biseriatus | reverse complement strand
AGTTTCTGTGCAGTTTGGAACACAGTTTGTCTTCTACTTAAGGGTACAGCGACTACACGTGATGTGTTGCTGAATCTGGATGGTTTCATATTCAGAAATGTTTGTGAAAACAAGCAAAATTATTATTAATTATTTATTATAATTATTGTGTTAATTATTATCAACATAATGTAGAACATTTTTTAAATAATACCTCCCTCATTCTTCTCTTTCCAAGAGTGTAAAAAGTTTCACGATGACTGCTACTTCAATGTGAAATCATGGAAGGTCTTTTCTAGAACCAGTGCTGTTTTTGTGTCTTTTTATTATTCAAACATACTGGAAGAGAACAATTCATTGTTACAGGTGATTTGCAACCTTAATATGAATACTGTATTGTATTTATACAGATAAAGCCCCTTAAAAGCTCTATTTCCAACACACCCACACAAATTCTGTTCATAAAAAATACTGACACTATCTTGAAAAGTGCTGTGTAAAGAAGCTGAGATGTAGTTAGACTCTCTTCTTCATTTCTCTGATTCTGCTAGCTAGTTTAGAGTGCTGCTCAATAGGACATTGACACTGCATTAACTTTTCTTTTATGTATATATTGACTTTGTTTTGTCTTAGCTTATTGATATATTTTTATGGACTGTTAGATTTTTACTGACTCCTTACTTTCTCACTTTGTTGTTACATTCACGTTGTTAACTTCAGAAACAAAATAGTCAGCAAGTGAACTGCATTCTTCTTAAAGAATTGCATTCTTCGCTCTCTCTCTCTCTCTCTCTCTCGCTCAACCCCTTTGTTGAAAACAGCTGTGTGGCAGGCAGGATGTGGATCCAAATGCAGGACCCAGGAGACTGATATAAATTTAAAGCAGCTTTAATGCTGAGCTCTTTCACAAAATACAAAAATATACAGAGTAGATGAACAGGAGCAAATGATAGAAAACATAGGACTGTCCAAGGGAACATGAAACAGGGAAACACACAACCACGAGGGAGCACGCAACAAGGGGCAAGGAGAGACCGAGATAATAAATAAATAAACACCGGATAACGAGGGGAGAGGAAACGGGTTGGAGGACAGCTGAAACTAATCGCAGATGATGAGACAAGGAAAATAGGACTAAATGCAAAGCACAAGTGACAAGAGACCATCAAAAATAAAGACAGGAAATAACAAACACTGAGACCAAGACTCAAAGATACAAACACAGGGACAAGACTCGAGGAACAGAATGGGAATACAAAAGCGGATTATCCAAATGAACCTAAAGAACAAACAGGAACAAAAGCACAGAACTAAAGATGTGAAATAACACCAAAAGGAACGTGCCTCAGGTAAAAGGAAATAAGACGTGTAAAACACTAAGAAATAACAGAAAGCAAAATATTAATTATCCCATCACTCCTGATGAGCTGGTGGAGGTGGCTGGAGAGAGGGAAGCCTGGGCTTGTCTGCTTAGGCTCCTGCCCCCCCGACCTGGCTCCGGATAAGTGGAAGAGGATGGATGGATGGATGGATGAATGATGGTGCAAGTATGTGTTCCTGTATGATTGATAACACTTTTGTTCTTTACGAGAGACAGTCATTTTTTCGTTGTGACCATGCAATTACAATAAAGACATTTCAATTTCATTTCAATTAATAATATGTAAAATGGAACCATAATACCAAGACAATCTAAAATACAAAACTAAAGAAAACCTAAAATCCCCAAGACTTAAAACTCAGGTTGCAGAGACCCAGGGACCACGAGAGTCTACTTAAAAATGCTAAATTGCTATCTATGAAGATTGTTAGGTCAGTGTTGACTGTCAACAAAGTCACCACCCAAAGTAAATTGGGTGGGACACTTAAAAGAAGAGGAAGTAGCTGCAAAATGTGCTTTGAAAGTTCAACATTTGTCAAAAGCTCATTGAACAAATGCATACATGCAGTATTTCAAGAGCTCAGGAAAGGTTATTTTTCAGGACAGCAATCAGTCTGGTATTGCAAATACTTACACGCACCGTACATGATGTCTGTGTATGTATGTGTATGTGGCTTGTAAAATTACACATCCTCACATATTATAGAGAAACACCCAATGATTCTCTGTGTGCAAGGACCAACAAAGTGCAGGGAAATAACTGCTTTTAACAGGACAAAACCTTTGGCAGCAAGAGTTCTTATCATGATTTGAAAAAAAAGTCTGTCATTTTTCAGACTTCCAACAATAGAGCGAGTTCATTTAATCAAATCTAATGAAAAAGTTAAAGCCATTTTAAAGGAAAAAAGAAACAAATATCAGACACTTACAGATCTGTCAGGACCAAAAGTATACGAACCTTCTGGTGTGACCTTATGGAGCAATAACTAACTCATGATAAATCCTGCACATCAGTTTAGACGGATTTTAACTTGTTTCAGGTTCTTTCACAACATCTCAGTTTTATTTGGCTATTTTTTTCTGGAAGCACTTGTATGATGATGGTCGCTGTCTTGATGCATAACCCACATGATCCACTGGTAACATTCTTCTTCTCCTCAATAAGCTGGAAATACAAAATAAATTCCATTGATAATAGAATGATGCTGTGTGTGTGTGTGTGTGTGTGTGAGAAAGAGAGAGAGAGAAAGAGTGAATAAAAACTACCTATCATCATATGGATGCTTTTTTATTCAGTGTTTTTGTTTTTTGTTTTTTTTAAAGTAATATCAGTCTGTCACAAAGCGGCTCCACACACTGGCTGTAATTTTAGGTGTTGCTCTATAATTTCCATGTAATTATCTTCTTACTGCTTAAACCTGAACTCAGACAGAAGCTCATACGTGCGCACGCTGGACAGTGGTTCAGCTGCAGTGTTTTGTTTTGAAAGTTATTTGCTGAAGATGTCAAAGGAAATCAGACGTTTTCCACATCTTCTTGCCCTCCACAGCCCTTTCTGGTACCCCTCTCTTACTGCTTCACCCAACCTCCAACCCCACGGAGCAGAAAGGAGGTTTGTTGATGGATGTGGAAGGCTGCTCCAGTCCCACAGCAATTAACTTCTCTCCTGCAAGAAGCAGCCTGTCATGTTGATGGAATCTCCCCACCACTGCTGCCTGTCACAAATCCAGGAGGGGCTGCAGACAAATGCTTCATCTATGTGTTTGTTTTACTGTTTTGCCTGTGGTCGAGAGCTATCACAAGCAAAAAGCTATGGGGAGCATCACAAGCCATCAAATGCTCAAGTGTCAATTTCCATAGTCAATAGTTATGCAGTGTAGCAAATCTGTGGGATTATAGAGCGTTAAAGAGCATGAGGGATAAAGATCATGAGCAAGTATGAGTGCAGCATTAGGAAGGACATGATTTTAATTAATTTTGTGCAGAATTATTTTTAATTCATTTTTTCAACCTGAAATTATCGTGCTTTAGATTATAACAGATTTATGTTTAGGACTCACCTATGCTTTACTTTGCAATATTCCATTCATAACCAAGGCCCACACCTACCAGATGCTCTGTTATGACCCACAGGTTTTGGAGGTGTCCGTGCTGTTCCTGGAGCTGCCCATCAACAGCAGGTATTCCGACCTTTTCTAGTGATAATAGCATGTGAAACAGGACAGTTAAAATATACATATTAGACAGGGATAAAACAGAGAGTCGCTTATATATGATGAGGTTAATTTCTACAGTCAGTATTTGTTTTAGGTTATTTATTAGGGGAAAGAAAGGATATTGTACTCAGAGATATGCATAGTCAGATATACATTATCAGAGATAATGTGCAATTACATCTTCCAACAAATTGATGGATTATCATAAACTTAGAATTGATCTATCAAAAAAAGTTTGTGGAAGCCGCCATGTTCCCCCACAATGTTTCAATACAGTGGAATTTCCATTCTGACTAACTGCATTTTATACATGTGGCTAGAGACCGACCACATACACCAAAAGTGGAAGAAAGTGTGAAGTATATAACAGTATTACCTTGGTTACTTTGTACCACAAGTCTTTGAGGCTATTGGGAAGTATTTTGACTTAAAAGTCTTGGTTTAGGGTGGCGTAATGTAATTGAACAGGGCTTCTTGACCATGAGTTATTTTGCTCAGTAGTGGTCAATATTATGATTATTTAACATAACCAGCTTTGGGTCATCGATCCTTCACTGAAAATTGTCACTCAGTTTTCAAGATTTTCATTCATCTCCATCAGTCATGGTACAGGCATTTTAGTGGAAAAATAATCTTCTGCTTAAATAATCCTTTCAGCTAGGACATGTCAGAAAATCCATATTAAGGTACAATTGTGTAAGCAGGGACCGAAACGGTTAACGATATATCTGTTGTTTCTTTATCTAGTGCCTGATGAGGTATTGAAATGCAACTACTGGAGTATTTATATATTTGCGGTATTACCTACTAGATATCTGTAACAACAATGTTACAGCACTATTACAGTAATTATGATACTGCTACTGCAAACCAGAAATTTCATCCTGCTGCAGCTTCACACTGAAAGTACTTAACAGGAGATGACACTTGTGACTATCATGAAAAAATGTGTCTATAAAACAAGAGATTATTGACAAAATAACTATTCATTACAATGAAAGGAGGAGTGAGCAGAACTAAGCAGATAGATGAGGAGCTGCAGGCAATAGGGTCCTAATCTTCAATGTTTCAGCGGCGTAACTAACTTTCACTGTTCATGTGTTCAGCATAAAATTCAATCTTTTTTTTTTCTTGTGCTTACCCCAGAACTGGGATGGATAAGTTAGTGCTGGTAAAGCTGGTTCTATAAGCTACTAAATCGTGGGTGTACTTAGTTTTTCACAGACTGCTTCTACATTTTGGCTTAGCTTTTGTTAATCTGAGGTATTTTTTGGTATTTTATTCTAGAACTGGAAGAGGGTGTACTTTCTTTTTCACTGACTGTATAAACTACCAGCCATCAGATATTAAGCTGGAATATTAAACTGACAGACAAGAAACCCCCTCCTTGAAAAAAAAATGCGTGGATGGTTCTGCCCAGCTCTCTACAAAAAACAAAAAGTCACATGGTGAAGATTGGTGAGTGTTAGGCCTGCAATCCAGGATGAAACAAGGAGCACCCATGGAAACATCATGGATGTCCAGGATGAAATGTTGAAAGCGTCCCTCAGACAGTACAAGACTGGGTGATGACAAAGAGAAGGAAAAAATATTGTGCCCCTTCACGGGGTGGATCTTCAACAGATAAGGAGAGTACCTGACATGTAGAATTTCTGCTAGTGTCTGGAAAACTGCGGCCTGAAGGAAAGCACAAAGGCTTTGAGGCAGCACGAGAATGGGCCTTAAGTCAAAGTTGAATAGAGAGAAGAATTCTAACACAGCAGACAGGACCCAAGATGCAGGTTGTGCAAAGATGCTCCTGACACAGTCCAGCACATAGAAAGAGTAAGTAAGGAGAGTATACACTGAAAAGCATAACCAAGTACTGGGATAGCCCCCAATCCTGATGTGAGACAACTCCAAAAGTGGTTGAAAACAGCAAGTCCTATGGGACTCAAAGTTCCAGACAGGTGAACAGCTGATGGCCAAACAACCAGAAATAGTGGCCACTGGCAAGGAGCAGAAGACAATAGTTGTGATAGACGTGCCAATCGTAACTCAGACTCTGGTGTACATACACACACACACACGTATAGATACATACACACCCATCTCATAGTGCCATCCTCACAACAGGGCACTCATGTCCCCATGGCTATGGAACAGATTTAAAGTTAGGTGGTTGATTGGTGATCTTCTATTTCATTAGTTTGAAAAAACTAAAAACAAATAAAAAAAATCTTGTGGTGAATAACAATTACTGTGCCACAGTCCAATGTCTTTAGTATTGTGTGGGTTTGTATCCCCAGTCTCACCTTAGTTTTACTACATCTTTCCATCACTATCACCATTCTGACTCTTTTCCCCTCCAGTCCCACATGTAAGACACAGGACCATCTAAGATGCTGGTCCTGTTTCGTTGTATTAGCAAACCCAGGGGTAGGTAAGCCACTTTACCTGTCATCTCAAATTGTGTGCAGAACAGCAGATAGGTGGCTTGGCTTTCCCCTCATGCAGGGCAGAGTGAAGCACTCAGACTGTGTAGGAGTGGTTGAGACTGAAGCTGAGTAAGGGCCATGGGGATGCTCTGATGCTTATGGGTCAGATGGGGATGTGCAAGTATGTGGTTGAGATGACTGAAGGGATGATGACACTGATGGTACCACAGGGACTATGGCTATTGTAGGGTTGGTTATGAAAGAGTGCAGATGTGGAAAATGTCAGTAGCTATTTCATGAAAGGGTGACGTCTCACTAAATGTAGCAAAGATCATTTGTAGGCTGGTTTAGTTGGTTAAATGCATTGCACTTGCTGGTTTAGAAAGAGCTTCAAGTGCTTTGCTTGAATAGTAAATTACAAACTATTTGACTGCAGACTGTACACAAATACGGCAGATTTCAAATGAAAAAAGCTTTTCACCTTTAATTATAATGAATTAGCAAAAGTATTGCATTAAATGCATAGATATCACAACTATTTTTATACAAACTAAATTGTTCAATTACTTTTAAACCTCTGAAGCTGGAGGACCGATGGGCACTTTTATAGCCTAGACAGGCTTGCTCGCTCATTATTCAATCACAAATTAAGCACATAAAAGACATGGAGCTGATTCCAGGGTTGAACTTCCATTTGATGAGATATCAATGCAAGTGTAGGCTGAAAAACCAAAATAAACTTATCTCAGAGATAGCAAAAACTTTAGTTTCTCTGCTCAGATTCAGACAAATATCTCAAATTTGATTGGATGGATAATGAATGAAAGCATACTGCAAAAGCAACCCGAGGTCTTCACGAGGCAAAGAAATGTTCTTCAGTGGTGACATCAGTCATCTGCTATCAAAGCAATAGGAATGCTGTTCAGTTACTGAAGACAAACGTGACAACTGAAGGTGGCCACAGTAAAGGCCTGGCAGGGGATCTCAAGGGAGGAAATGCAGGATTTGGTGATGTCCATGGGTTCAAGATTTCAGGTAGTTTGTCTAAATTACTTTTGAGTTGATATCTTTGCAACCCCTTGAATTCGTGCTTAAACTCTGCACTTAATTGTTTTATTTACAATCCAGAAGCAGAAATTGTGTTGTTACCCAAATCCTTCTATTTCCATCCAGGCTCACTGGAGCCTTACCCAGATGTCATAGGGCAAGAAGCACGGTACACCCCAGATAGGTCGCCAGTCTATTACAGGGCTCACTTAATCTGAAAGAGATAAGAACACGCACATGTAAAAAAGGGTGCAGGAACAAAAAACAAGTCTGAAGAAGGGCAGTCTTGCCCAAAACGTTACTGCTTTGATGCTCCTTTTGAATTAAACTTTTGCTCCAGGAGCTTTTGGTGTGTGGACATTTTTTTTCGTATCACTTAACCTGACACACAGCAGTACAATCCAAGTTGCTTCATTAGATGAAAATTACACTATATTACTCATAATACATCATATTACTAGAACAATTCTCTGTGAATGACTTGATCAAGACTAAAACTGACTAAAATTTATAATAACTGTCAGGATAGTAGGAAAACACATCTTAAAGAATAGTGCAGAGTGTTTTTACAAAAAAGTAAAGGATAAATCATCCATGCGTTTACTGACTGACTGACTGACTTACTCACTGACTTACTGCTTATCCAGGGCCAGGCTTGTGGGGGCAGCACTCTAAACAGACAAAGCTCGACTGCCCTCTCCCCAGCCACCTCCTCTATCACCATCTACAACTCTTGGCAATAGATGAGGGTGGGACTGTAGATCAGCCAGTAAATCGCTTTCACACTCAGCTCTCTCTTCACCGCTACAGACCAGTACTGCGTTATTGCAGACACTGCACTAATATGTCTTTCAATCTCCTGCTCTTTCCTTCCCTCACTTGTGAACAAGATTCTAAGATTCATGACCCCACCCCCCACTTGGGACAGCAAAAGCAAAAAAAGGAAAAGAAAAAGAAAAAAGAATAACTGAGAAAAAAACACATGTAATAAATTCAGTAAATATTAGCAAAAACAATGCCATAGTAGATTTGGTTCAGCTTGAATGTGCACAGCATTCTTCTTCTTATATACTTTCCCCATAAAACTAAAACTTGATGTGAAGGTGAAAGAGGACAAAGGAAAACTTAATGCCTTTATTTTCTAAGTAATCTTGCAACATGCAACATGTTATTGTTTTATAGTCTGCTGCCAAATTCCTATTCAGACTTATATTCTAACTTTTTACGTTCATTCTTGTCTCAAGCTCCCAAACTCTTCTGTTTCTTGAACACCTGTCTCTTATTGCATCTCTATACAGGTTAAGGAAGAGTTCTATTTTATTTCACCATGGTGTATATTCTATTGCTGTGGCTAACCATTGTACATGCATGTCTTTTGTCCATGACCCAGTCAGCCTTCACTTTCCCTAGATTTGTGCAACCTCTTTTTTTTCTGTAAATCTCTTCAACAGAGGTGAAGAGTGAAAACTTTACAGCCTTTAGGAATCACATTAGCTAAATTACTGGGAAATGTGCCAGGTTTAAGGAAACTTGGAATTCTCCTTTAACATGGCATCAACTTATTGATTGGATCTGCAGCACAGAGCTGCTTGAAGAAGTGTTTGTCAATTGACTATGCTTGCTATCCACCCCCTTCTTCTTCTTCACACTTCAACTCCTCCACATCTGTAGTTGACAGACTCACTTATCCTGCTTCCTTCATTCCCCTCTCCTTTTCTCCACTCTGCCAGTTTTATCTGCATGGCAGTAGAACTGAGGAGGTCACTATTCACCGTGCAATCACCGCGCAACCACCCACGTTCATTCACTGTGGTTAAAATCAGGAGTCATTAGACATGCCCATCTAAAGCTGTGTACAAGACTTGTACCTTTAATGTGATGAATCTGACCTCCCGGATATGCAGAAGACAAATGATCAAAATTTCAAATCCCCTCTAAATAATCCTTAAAAATACCTATTGTTTCACTCTATTTCAAACAGCTTATGACTTGAAGCTTTCCTTTAAGTAATTTAACAAAATTCAAAATGTAATTATCATCTAAGGCTGTTTTTCTCAAGATCACTCTAATTAAAGCATCATGACTTTCATTTTTCTATATTTTTCAAAACAGTATTCAATTTAATTACTCTGAAGCCACCATTCTGCCAGTCCTGAACTTCAGATTCTTATCAACGTTTTAGTTTTTATTACTAGACATGACAAATGAGTGGGTCTGTAAAATTCATTAAGTACAGATCCATATCACGGTCAATTTTCCATAATGTCACACCTACCCCGCCTGATTATTAAGTATTAAATTGCTTATCAAAATAAGATCTATTAAAAGTTATAAGAAAGACCTCGAAGCATCCCTAGACATCGCATTGGTCATATTAAAGCATTCCTATGGTATAAAAAGCTACAGCAGTACAGCTTATTACCCTTAGAACAAGTTTCCTGTTTTCAATATTGACATTGTGTCCAGGTGCTTCAAGCCTTTTCCCCCTCTGTAGCTGTCAGGCCTTAACTCACACCTGAGGGCTAGATAAGGCCTCTTTGCTCCATTGCACTTCATAACAGCATACCAAACCAACGGTGTGTGTATATCTACTGTACACACAGAGGTCCACTCTAAGATTATAGCAATCTGTGGGCATTCTTTTAAGCTTCCCTGGCTGCAGTGAAAGTACTGTATATCAGGTAAGGCTGGGAAACCTTTTATAGGCTTTTGGCCTCAGCCGTGGAATGTGTCCAGAAATGTCACTGCTGGAGGAAGGCCCTGTTCCCAAAGCCTTTGCTGTGTCCAGTTATGTGTGTCCACAGTGGGGGAAATAATTATTTGATTCCCTGCTTAATTTGGAACTTTGCTCACTTACAACAAAATGATCAGTCTCTAATTTTTATGGTAGTTTAATTTTAATTGAGAGAGACAGAAAATCCTTTAAAAAAACACACACACATTGCATAAAAGTTATAAATTAATTTACATGTCATTGATTGAAATAAGTATTTGATCCCCAAGCAAAACATGAACTAGTACTACTAGTACTTAGTAGAAGGACACCGATAAGATTTTTCTTGTTGTTTTTCACCAGGTTTGAACAGATCTCAGGAGGGATTTTGGCTCACTCCCCTTTACAGAAATTCTCTAAATCCATTACATTTCTTGGCTGCCACTTGGCAATTCAGAGCTTCAACTCTGAATTGCTCAAGTTTAATCTAATCTAATCTAATCTAATCTAATCTAATCTCTCCACAGATTTTCCATAGGATTGAGGTCTGGAAACTGCTAAAGCCAGTCCATGGCCTTAATGTGCTTTTCTTTAGCAACTCCTTTGTTGCCTTGGCCGAATGTTTTGGCCCATCTTTAGTGTTCAAAGTGAGGGAAGGAGGTTCTCGTCCAAGATTTTACAGTGCATGTCTCCATCCACTGGCACCTCAATGCAGTGAATTTGTCCTGTACCTTAGCAGAAAAACGGCCCCAAAGCATGATGTTTCCACTTCTGTGGGGATGGTGCTTGTTGAGTCATACTCAGCATTTCTCTTTCTGAAAACACAACCAGTCAAGCTGAGGTGAAAGAGCACTTTCTCCCAAGCCTTCTCTAAATCATTTAATGTTCACTGGTAAATTTAAGATTGGCCTGTACATGTGCCTTCTTGTGGGCACTGCAGGATTTCAACCTATTACTGCGTAGTGTGTTACCAATGGTGTTCTTGGTTTGAATGGAAGAATGTGGACAGGTGTGCTTTAAACACATAATAAGTTGAGATCAGTAATGATAATTCAGTGATTGATTGTAATCTGTGGGCCACATAGTCGCGCAGCCAATCTGTGGGATGAGCTGTAGGGGATCAAATGAGCAAACTTACAAATTCATCAGGGGATCAAATAACTATTTCACCTGATGTATTAAGGGCCGCAAATTTTTGTTGCATGCAAAAAAATGGAGGGCCTGCGCCCTGATAGAGGGCTCATTGATTAATAGTAATACTGCCAAAATTGTATTTGTTGTATGTATTAATGAGGATTTCAGTGGTCAAAGTAGTTGTGTTTTTAGTACAACTGCTCAAAGA
>VUQJ01017035.1:22081-32718 GCA_015108635.1 Andinoacara biseriatus | reverse complement strand
CACAAGGAAGGTCCCTGCTGCCCTTTTTGTGCCTCTCTACATTTCTGAACCCCTTCTGGGACGGCAGCAACCACATGCCTGAGAATTTGAGTCAACCTACCAGCAATGCTTTTGGTGATCTGCTGACTCACTGTGCTGCCACACCTGCCTGCTATTGAGATGGTTCCGTCCCAATTTAACCCAGGCAGGGAGTCTTTGTTATTTACAGGTAAAACCTGCAGGAACTGTTGTGAGGAGCTGGTTAGTTACAGGCTCTACACACTCGCGCTCACACCTGGGAGCTGCCAAAAATGACCGCACTCTTGTTTTTTTGGCCACCAAGCTGTTCAATTAGAGCCGTCGGGGGCTAAGTAATGGCACATTAACGGCAGAGATTGAGAGTGAGAAAGACGTTATTTATTTATTTCCCCTATCATTATAAGCTCAGTGGGGAATCCAAACCACTGACCTTCACGTTGCTGTCGCAGTCCCCTCACCTTCGCGCCAATTCTGTCTCCCTTACCTTGCTCCCCGTCTCTCTTGTCGTTTTTCTCCTCTTTACTCTCACACTCTCGTGTACTGCATCCCCCGTCAACGAGTACTTCAAAAGGCTGCTGTACTGCAGCAGTTATTGGTTCCTGTGTTTTGGCTGCTGTGCCCTCAGAGGTTTAAAAGCTAAAGAACCAGTTGTGTTTTTATCAAAGCTTCTTCAGTCTGTCTGTCAGTCAGCGAGGTCTACAGAGCCAGTACCGGAGAGAGAATTCAGCTTAGAAAGTAATGTACATCCCTAACTTTGCACTGAGCACAGCACCAAAATAAAACAAAAACCCATTCTTAAAGGATATCACCTCTTTTTTCTTTTAAAAGCTAGAAATCTGTTTGTTTGTTTTTTTCTCTGGCATCCTACTGAGCACTAGACATGATACAGCTACATCCAGCTCAGGATTGCTTTTTCTTGTTTGTTTGTTTTTTAGCTTTGCATAGCCCAGTTTTAGACCAAGCAAAATATGCATTATTACATATTTAAACAATGCTTGATCATCAGCTAAAATAAAAATGATGTACCAGAAGATGCACTCTGCAAAGGCTCCTTCTGACCTTATGAACACTTCACTTTTAAATGCGCTCTTTGTAACCTAGTAAAAGCCTAATTAACATAAAATTGCTTGGGGTGTTAGCAGCCATCATTTCAGACTGATTAAAAAAACTGTTTAACTTTGGCAGCAGTATTTCTACTTTAAACTTAAACAGACGCTAAGCTGATGGAGCTGTTGATAGCACAAATGTCACTCAAAATCTCTTGGTATATTATTTTCTCTTCTAGAACATCCATTAATAAGACAAACATCCTGAAAACATCCATTAGACAGCCGCTGAAAGTAACTCACTTGAAGCAAATTATTTATTTCACACATGTACCTACCAACTGAGAAAATACTACACATATGTAACGAGTGAAGCTTATCAATTTTCATATTGGGGAAAAAAAGTGGAGCGAGCGCCAAAAGACCACATCCACAAGTCTCTTAAAAACACGAAGTATGAAAAATATTTAATGGTTAGAGAAGCAGAGGGACTCCTTAATTTCACTTCAAAACAACAAATATTGTGTATACAAAGCAGTCAAAGCTCCCTTTGCATGCTCATGCTTGAAACAGCCAGCTCTGTATCAAGTCACCCACCTTATCAGCCATAATCATAGAGGAGCCTCCGTGGACTCCCAGGACTGGAAGTTGTGTCTGAACAGACAGGAAGTCAAGGATCTGGGCAATGGCCTCCTGATCTGTGCCATCAGCAAACACAATGCCATGGAGACGAGTGCGAGACAGAAGCTCACACACCTAGGGGTCACAGTAAAACAAACTCAAGCGCCAGTTTGCAGCAGATGATGCGTTTACGTTTGTAACACTGGTGAATGTGCGCTGTATTTCTCACCTGTGTAATCACAGACTTTGGATCTGTTTGGTTCATTTTCAGCGTGACCACGTTAACATCAAGCGCGTCCTCGGGGCGCCGGGGTGATCGGAGCTCCTGGTCGTTAACGGTGCGCGTCTGTCCCAGGATCACGCCCACGCTGAGCCCTGGGGGCTTTTGGGATGCCACAGGCGCCATCATATGGGAGAGTAGGAGCAACATCCAGCCCACTACACCCATTATACCCTGTAAAACACACAAACACACACACACGCACACACATCAATACAAATAAGAAGCTGTAACAGAATATTTTAATCCTGAACTGATGGTACTAAGCTCGTATATTCAGGCTGTAACAATATTTCTTTACCTTGACAAATTCTGCCTGCTATCAGCAGCTTGTCACAGGTGTAGCTGAGACATACAGCACTGTCAGGTGGTTATTTGTTCACTGTCAAGGTAAAAAATACTGATATGTTGATATTTTATGAACATCTTAAATCTTAAAATATTAATCCTGGTGGTTATAAAGTCTATACAGTTTCTGCCACAACAAAATCAGATCTTTGCTATTGTATAGAATTTACTTGTGTCATACAAGACAATTAAGAACATGTTAAAATCTGCAGTATTTTACTGTTTATTGGACAGGCTATATTTCAACAGAGTGTATTCACACATCTTCAAAAGCACACAAAGATTTCCCAAAGACCAGTTTGCATTTATCTAAAAACAGTGTGACTCAAATATGTGATTTGCATTCAGTGATTAGTCTCAAGAGCAAAACCAAAGATTATATGATGGGAAATAACTGTGACTAGAAGCTTGTCATCCTCTTTGTGTCCTCTGGTGTTCAAAAATAACTTAATTTGGTGTCAAAATGAGCAACCACGAGGAGCCCAGGGTTAAACCTAACTAACCACTAATCGGGATTCAAGAGATGCCCCAAATCTCTTTTCCACTGTCTGCCTTTATTTGAACGTAATCTATGCCTGTAGGCAGTGTTCACAGCAAAGTGCCAGCTATTACCAGATAAAATAACCCAGAAATAAATAATCTGATTTTACCTCATTCCTTGGGGGCGGGGGAGGTATGAGGGGAAACCAAAATCGCTAACAGCACACACAAGTGTCTGCATCAATCAACAACATAGGCTGAGATGAAAAAGAACATTTCTTTAGCTCCATGTCCTAACCGAATTCCAGCCTAAGACAAGCTCCTGCTCCCAGTTTCAGCTTACTCTGTGTTACCTTCTTTTCTGTAATACGAACAGATCTAAGAGAAGCAGATGAGTAGAGGAAATGCAGTGTGAAACGCCTTGGGCTGAATGAGAGCTAATGAAACCATGATGCAAATGCTACGTTGCATCTCAGCCAATTTCTTACACCGCCACAGTCCAGCAGAGCTGAAAAACACCCCAGGAGGAAACATCACGTCCACAAAATTAACCTACTGTCTTTTTATCTCTTCATTTTCCCCTCTCTTGGTTTTTAACTTTCTACCCATTTCTCCTAATCATCCGTATCTGTTCATTTTCTCTTAATGTAGTTATGTATTTGGGATTTTTTATTTTTTTACTCTTTTTATTTAATTTTGCCAATCTGTCTTTCCAGCTGGGTTTAGTATGTGTATCTGATCCATGTCATCTCACACCCGGCCTAATCAGGCCAGTTAGTGAAGGCAGTACTTTCCCAGCTTGCTCTCTCTGCCCTGGTGCCCACATACTAGCCCGAAGCTCCAGCAGCACTTAGCATACGCCGCTAAATCACACACCGCTACACTCCTGTCCCAGGGAATTAGTGTCAGCTCCAACCAATGGGACAAGATTACACTAACTTTCCCTGGAGTTAGCATCAGAGCTAACATAACTAGGAGCCAGAGTGTGCTGCTCCGCAGTTTTCAAAATGGTCAACGTAGCTAGAAATCTTTGGGTCAGTGAGTGTTCACGCTGTCTTGGAGGATTTGCATTTGTGCTTAAAATTACATCCGCTGACTCCTGTGATGTGTCATGAGGGATAACTGTGTTAGCAGTTATGCTAATATTGCCAGATGAAGGCGAAGCGAGATCTTAATGAAGTAAAATGTTCAGTGAGATAATTTTCTGCCAACAAAAATTGGTGCTCACTCTTTTAAAAGTGACTATGAAATATATATATATATATATATATATTTTTTTTTTCCCCCAGTAGCTAATTTACTGCAGTAAGGGAGACTGTAAGGAGCTTTTTCATTTGCGATTATTAAGCACGCTTCCTAAATCGAACAAGCTTGCCTCCAAGCAGAAAATGAGTCTTGTCTAAAAAATGTTGTTGTTTTCATGGCTGAACTTAAATCTAGATTTGTAAAAAATGATGTATCTGTCAAAACTCCAGCTAACACACCCAATGCCTGAGCAGGAGCTCGCATTAACAGGCCCTCAAGCTGCTTCAGTGACAGAGAATCAGAGGATGTCTGTGTGCACGCTGTAACACAATCCAGAGTGATTTTCCTCGGATATAAGCACATTTTTTGGTTCAACAATGTTAGCCCTAACTCCTATTAAATAAAGCTCATGTGGGTGTAATTGCTTAAATCTATCAGTCCACAATTTCATCCTTTCATTCATCGCCAATGAAGCAGACCTACATAGTGCCTCTAGATGACAACACAAATTAGGCTCTTGGTTATACGGCTGTTTCCCCAAAATACCTTAAAGTGGTATTCCACTCGATATCTCTCTTTAAACCTTTATAGGCTTCTTGTAACAGATTAGAAGCTTAGCCAGTCACTGAGGGAATTTAATTGACAAAAGTCATTTGCACCAATATGCAAACAGTTTTAGGTGGAGGTTCTTTTCAAGTATCCATCATACAAATATGAATTTGTGTGGAAGTGCTGTTTCCTGTGAAATTTGATCAAAATATTCTTGCTATTTTTCGAACTAATGATCTGCTGTGACGTAGAAAACTGACTGGCACTTATGTAGCCCTCTTCTAGCCTTACTAACCACTAAAATCAATCTATTCACGCACATGCAACTCCTTTATACATCACACTTACACACTGATGGATCCATCAGGGCTATTTGGAATTCAGCATCCCCCCAGGGACTGGAAGAGCCACACTCCCACACCCCCCACCCCGGCCTTCCGATTAATGGGTGACCTGCTCAACCTCCTGAGGCGCAGCCATCCTAAATTAATAACTGTTCACTGCAGTGTTGGAGCTCAACATTAAATTATACAGTTAGATTTCTAACATGGCCAAATCAGTGGTCAGCAACAATGTAACTGCAGAGAGAGAAGAAAAATCAGTACAATAACAAATCAGTAAAACAGGTCTGTTTAGTGCTCCTCTTCATCATCCTGTGGTAATAATATTGTTCTTTGACTTAACAGTATTGTTATAGAAGCACCTGAGAAATGTGTTGCCCTTTGCCTGACAAAGCATGTAGAAGCGATTACATTAAAGTGCACGTAAACAAGAACACAAGCCCAGGAATTTTTGCATTATATGATGCCAGTAGGCTGCTCTCCACAATCTCAGGCTTCAGTGATTTAAAACATATTAGCATTTCTTTTGATATGCACAGCCACTGTGGTACCACAGGACAACAACTTCCACACTAAAATATCTCGCCACCCCCATTCTGGTCTGGAGTGGTAAAAAAGCATTTTCTAAAAATCTTTAAATATATATTTTTTTCAGTTTGGTATGTTAATCCCTGTAATACCCAGTTCTAAAATTTGAGTGTCAGGGCCAGAATTATGTGCATATTTGAACTGGCAATCTGCATGAAATTAGCGTCTGATTTACTAAAGCAGTAGCTAATTATCAGTAACTGGGACTGTCTTTTAGGTGCTTTCTGCATGTAAACGAGATCTCCAAAGATGCACTTTAGCAGTGAGATGGGGATGCAGCGGAGGTAATAAATCAAGGAAGAAATCAAGTCTAGAAAACCAAAGAAAAATGTGCTGATATGGAAATAAAGGTCCCCATTAAAAGGAAATGTTTAACTTTCCAAACCATTTACCAAGGTCTTTATTTAATGTTAACTTGGAAAATTATTGGAGCATGTGGAGTAGGAGAACATAAAATGTTTGGAAAATAAAAGCCACAGCAGCTTAGATCAAGATCAGCATTACAATCACCACAGTGGGTTTGCACAAATTAGCTGCAGCGTCAGTTCAAGTTCAGCTTAAGCAATCTCAGCTTTCCAGCTCGTGTCTGTCCACAACCTTCCTTTAACAGTTCACTTCAAATCTGAGAGTCATCCCCCCTAATGCTGACCTCTGAATATTGGGCAAGCCTTAATAAATGGACCAGAATGTGCAGTCGACCACAAAACTTGCACTCTCCCTCTGATGTCTGTGCAGCCCTTTAAATGCTAAGTGCATTTGCATTAAGAAGAGAGGCATATTTCTCTGAATGCACACAAGCTGCATCTCAAAATGGGCTCCCAGGCACCTGTTCAGTAAATAACATGCACGGCAAGTAAACTTACACTGATGTCGGTTTTCATACTTGCTTATAACTTGACAAGACTGGCAGAGTTAGCAGTGTTGTCTGAAGAAACTGGCAGCCAGTGCATAATGCATGCATATATGAGAAAGCTAAGGAACGAGGAACCCGTGTCTCTTTAGAAGAGAGCAGTTCAGTGTTTGGAAAGATTCATAGTGTACAGAAGTTAAAAGAAGAGTTGGCCACCCACCTTTATTGTTTCTAAGTTTTATTTGGCTGCAATAGTACTGTGAGATGCTAACCATGCTTGTCACATTACCGGCCAGTCTGTGCTAAACTGTGTCTCAGTTGGAAGAACTTGCAGATGGCGGCGTGACGTCTTCAGGGGCATATTTCAGGAAAATGTTTTAAAAGGTGTGGAATGCTTGAGGAAAAAAAAACCTTTAGCTTGCCTCTGTGTATTTTTTTATGTTTTAAACTGTAGCTTTCCACAGTAAACGTCTTGACTCATTTACAGTCTTGTATTTTAACCGCGCCAGTGAACTGTCACCCTAATATAGGTTATTGAGTTTGGACACAGTGTGAGTGGAGCCTGTGATGTTTACACCGACCTCGGCAAGGCAGAGACACTAATGTGTGACTGATGGGAGCAGAACTGCACAGAGTCACCCAACATCTCGGGCACGCTGCCTGCTGTAAACATGTCAGATGGGGTCTGCAGTTGGTCTAATACAGGTAAACAAGTGGCAAACACTACCATTAGATATCAATGTCAGATTTAAAGAATTCTTGGATTTTGTTTACATTTGGCAGACATTTCTTCATTTTCCACTGCTGCACAGGCAGTAAATAAACCAGTGCACGTGTCTGTTTATGATTCGTTATGGACTCCTAAGAGACAATGCGAGACAGACAGCTGAATTTAGAACAGAATCTGGTTTTTTGCAGGTTCAGGTATCGTGAGAAACCCTGAATGAGAGAGGAAACGCTTTTGGAGTGAAATTTTAGCAGGCAAGTCACAATATAGAAAGTAGGCACTCACAAATACAAAAATACACATGCTCTCACACACACCACACTACATTAAATAGGTATGAAAAATGAGACTGACAGCTTAACATTCATCCAGCTGTCATTTAGCATTTAAATCAATTTTAGCTGATGAAAGCGATATTAAAAAAAAGTCACGAGAAATACTGCACTTGCAGCTGACATTCACGGTACTGAGCGCTTAATGGGGGTTGCTGGAAATATCTGCATCAGATTGTGCAAAAGAATTTTATGCTTTGCAGCTGTTCCTTTCCTTTATATGAACTTGCATCAACAGGTTCGCCCCATTGTTGGTACTGAACCTATTAAATCTCTGCATTCATTCCAGATACAAAGAAGCAGTTAAGTAAGAACCTGCAGCCAGCAGCTAGTTGTTTTAGCTTAGCATACAGACTGGAAACAAAGGCAAACAGATGGCCAACATAAAGAGAAAATCTGGAGATATTAGTGGATGAGTTAAATGGTCCAAGAATCTGTCAGGCAATAGGAGGAAATCTATCTTATGAAGATGAGGATCAGACAGGAGGAGAATCAGTAGTTTGCCTTTTAATTACTTGGGCTGCATCCTCGACAATAACCTAGTAATGAGGTGCAGCTTAGCCGCCTTCCAGACCTTTTGAATCTCTGCCCACCTCGCAGATTTGTTCGGTGATTTATAAAAGGATGGTTTTGTGCAGAATGAAGGCTGATTCTGCCAGTTGGAGGTACAGAACTGAGGTCAAGCAGCGTGAAAAGGAGATGATGTATTTCAACATGTTTATCCTCAAAGAGCAAGCAAGATAAATAACAGGTGGATGAGATCAATGTGGCTCCAGGCACTCAAAGTCAGAGTCCAGAAATGCCAATTCTTAAATCAGCATATTGGTTTGTCATCTGGAAATGACACTGGCAGAATGTAACTTCCATTGGTGGGTGATTTGCCTTAAAAAAATGGAATCAGCAATTAAGTTGAAAAACTAATTTTATGATAAACAACTCTGAATGGTCCACACATCCACATGCTGCACCTTTTGTAGAAATAAAAGGCAAGAATCAGTTGAACACTGCACAGATTTTTGGATCCCGTGTGTTTCCAGGAAGGCTGTTAATCAATGCTCTGGGTTCTCACAAAGGCCTTTAAACACAAAATTCAAGTAGCACAAAACAAACTAGTCAGCATCACTGAATGCTCTGAGGCAATGTTGGCAGCTCTCAGCTTCTCGGGCTTTCAGTGGGGGACCGAGCCTGTCATTTTCAATTAAAAACAGTCCTTATAGCACTTCTAAATGCACCCAGCCAATTTTACAATTACTTCAAGAACATATGAGAAGACAAGATAGTGCCTCCTAATAAATTTGAATGCAACGTTCATGTGGTGCGGCTGGTATTGTTTTTACTTTGTAAGTTTGGTTGCATGTGTGTATATTCGTTGCAATATGCTTCTTAAGACACAAACCAGCAGAAACTAAGCACAGGGTTGAGGACTTTGGCAGGGTAATAATGTCTGTCTTTTTATATAACATTGCCAACATAATGGAGTGCAAACTTCACAGGTGTATAGATGGAATCACAATAAAGGCCAAGTTCTAAGATGAAGATGTGATTTTGTATCAGGTGTCTGATATTTCATCCTGTATGTATTCATTGTTTGTTCATATCATTCATATTTTAATGGTTTGGTTCAGATTGTTTGATTTATTTCGCAGTCAGCCAGAAAAATACACTACATGTGCAAAAGAGCTGAGTCACACCTCTTAATCTTTGAATTCAGGTGTTTTCTGTCCCATTACCACAAGTGCATAAAATCAAGCACCTAGCTGTGCAGCCTCCCTTTACAAACATTAGTGAAATAACAGGCTGTTCCAAAGAACAGTGAAATTTTCCCCTTCCTAGATATTCCACAGTCAACTGTAAATGGTATTATTGGCAAGGTGGAAGCATTTAGGAACCTCAGCAACTCAGGTCACATAAAGGTCATCGAGTGCTGCGTTGCATAGTGCATGAAATTCGCTGGCTCAATAACTGCAGAGTTCCAAGCCTCTTCTGGCATTAACAGCAGCACAAACACTGTGTATGAGGAGTTTCATCCATGGGTTTCCATGGCTGAGCAGCTCCTGTATGTGTAATGTGTAGGAGCCTATCCCAGCTGACATAGGGCAGAGAGGCAGGGTACACCCTGACAAGGTACCCTGTACAGGTCGCCAGCCTGTCGCAGGGCTATCACAGAGAGACATACTGTTCAACCATTCACACTCACATTCACACCTATGGGCAATTTAGTGTGGCCAATTAACCTAACCACAGTAAGTGCATATCTTTGAACTGTGGGAGGAAACCGGAGTACCCGGGGAAAACCCACGCAGACACAGGTAGAACATGCAAACTCCACACAGAGAGAGAGAGAGAGAGGCCCAGGCCAAGGTGGAATCGAACACAGGCCTTCCAGATGGTATTCTAACTATGAGGCAACACGCCGTGAAATCTTTTTTTGTTTGTTTATTTTTGATTTAATTCACTTCATAGAAATTATGAGTCAGACCTCAAAGCCATTGGTACTGGTGTAGCTCACCAGCTCGAGCAGGTGACCCATATGCTGTAAGGCTACTGCAGAGGTTTGGGTTTGAATCTGCCCCGAGGCCTTTTACTGCACATCTTCAATCTGCTCTCTTTCCCAGCTTTACTGTGTCTTCTAAACTGTCCTCACACAATAAAGGCCAAAAAGCCTCCCAACAGATCAAATTTACATTTAGGATGACCTGTGAATTTAGTCCAAGTATCTGCCTCCCACCAGATCCTTGTTGATTTTATAACTGAGGATAGCCATTGATGACTCTGGCTCTGTTCTATTTTACATTGTGGGCCACATATAGCCCAATTTAATTTTAGTGGGCAATCGCTTAATAACCTGTAGGAAAATTTTGAAAAAACAAAATTGTTACCGTTATCTTCAGTGTAATGAAGTACAGATTAAATATGTCTCAGATTTTCCATATTGGGAAATCAAAGAATCACATTTTTGTTCTTGCGTTCTCACATAACAGACTGCGGGTTACATCTTGTCAGTAAGAATGACCTGCAGTCTAAGATAAAATATTTGAATCAGTAAAATCACACAATTTTACTATTCCTGAGAAATTCTTATATTTGTATAATCTTCTAATATTTTATAAATCTGTGAGAATATTGTCAGGAAAACAAAAAAAGACCAAAAAAAAAAAAAAAAAAAAACACTAAAAAAAAAAAAAAAAAAAAAAAAAAAATTTAAATAATAC
>VUQJ01017034.1:10637-24653 GCA_015108635.1 Andinoacara biseriatus | reverse complement strand
TTTTTAAGATTAGGCTTAAAACTTTCCTTTTTTATAGAGCTTATAGTTAGGGCTGGATCAGGTGATCCTGAACCATCCCTTAGTTATGCTGCTAGGGGGAAGGGAGGGTTCCCATAATGCACTGCTTCTTTTTACTGTGTTTTTACTGTGTTCATACTTCACTCTGTGTTTAATCATTCTCTGTGTCTCTTCCACAGCATGTTTTTTGTCCTCTCTCTCTCCCCTCAGCCCCAACCGGTCGCGGCAGATGACTGCCCCTCCCTGAGCCTGGTTCTGCTGGAGGTTTCTTCCTGTTAAAAGGGAGTTTTTCCTTCCCACCGTCGCCAAGTGCTTGCTCATAGGGGGTCGTTTGACTGTTGGGTGTTTCTCTGCAGTATTGTTGGGTCTTTACCTTTACCTTACAATACAAAGCGCCTTGAGGCGACTGTTTGTTGTGAATTGGCGCTGTATAAATAAAATTGAATTGAATAATAATAATGTTGTTGGGAGACAAATTAAAAGAGCTACCTGAAGCCTTCATCCAAACTGTGAGAGGATCTGGTGGCTCTGTTATACCATGGAGGGTATTTTGTTTGGGTCTACTTGTCCTCATCTTTTTATCCACAGAAACTGTAACTACGTTGCTGCTGCATTGGTGAATTTTTTCAGGCAGCCACAATAACCACTGTTTTGCTGCCAGTACATATTTCAGTAGAAATATCATTCAGTTGAGGACCCTGTGGACATTTTGAAGTGATGTTACACAGTACCCTGCGTCACCATATGAGGAGCCAAAAGAAGAAGAAGAAAAAAAAAAAACAGTGGTGAGAATAATGTGCTATCCCTTCAGTAGAGGTGAGTCTCTTTTTCTTTTCCTGATGTGTTACTCAGGGCCTGATACCTGCTTGTAGCTCTTCAGGGTCATGACAGAGTTGGTTCAGACTCACCTCACAGATGTAACAGATGTCTGTCTGTCTGATGCGTATCTGTTCAGCATTTTAGAAACAGAGTGTTTATTCTTATGGCAGCACGCTGGTGTTGGGATTAGAAGGTCTTGGGTTTGAATGCACCTTGGCCGGGCCCTTCTGTGTGGAGTTTGCATGTTCTCCCCGTGTCCGTGTGGGTTTTCTCCGGGTGCTCCGGTTTCCTCCCACAGTCCAAAGACATGCAGTTAGTGGGGTTAGGTTGCCTGTCCCTCTGTGTCCCTGCAACCGGCGGGCGACCTGTCCAGGATGTACCCTGCCTCTCACTCTACAGCAGCTGGCTTCAGCCCCTTCTGATAAAGATAAGCTGAAGAAAATGGATGGCTGGGTGGCTGTAGCTCAGGAGGTAGAGCAGCTCACCCACTGATCGGAAGGTCGGTGGCTCGATTCCTGGCTACTCCAGGCTGCATGCCAATGTATCCTTGGGCAAGATACTTAACCCCAAGTTGCTCTCCGACGCAAGCGTTGGAGTATGGATGTGTGTGAATGTTAGCTAATAAAGCACTTAGCTCAATTACATGGAAGTGCTTGTATGAATGGGTGTGAATAAGGTAAATGTAAACGTGTTGTATAAGCGCTTTGAGTGCTCAATCAGAGTAGAAAAGCGCTATATAAGAACTAGTCCATTTACCATTCATTCCTATATTTTGACAGTTGATCAGATTTCCTTTGCTGTTCCTGTGTTTGACTTCCTGCCTGACACAAATTTTAGTTACATTTCCAAAATATACTATCGCGTCTGATGAAACTGTTGATTGGATGAAGCCTCACCCATTATTCTCCTGGGGTTAACTAAACTCTACCTGTGCATGTCTCGATGGACTCAGTGCCACACACTTAACTTGGGCTCTGAAATGTATTCCCTTCAACTTTTGGACCACCGGGGGACTCTCTGTAAACTATTTAGGACCCATATGTAGGCACCAGATTGTGTGAACAAACATCCACACAGTCTGAGCATAAACACTTAAATGCTCATGACTAATTCATTGCAGTACATTCATCCACTCATTTCTCGTGTCTCATAGAGATAGAAAACTAATTAAATTTATCTATTTAAAGAGACTGTCCTGCTTCAGGTAAATATCAGTATTCATCCGGGCGCCCTCTGAAGCTAAACATAAAATTTCAAATAAAGTGTCAATGTAACACAAAGACTTGTGGAATGTGTTGCTCATTCTGAGAATAACTGAGTTAAAGCATTATAAATTAGTTTTAAAATGCTTTCAAGCATGCTGTAACCCTCATACTAGTGCTCTTTACTGTTGTTGTTTCTGTTTTATTTAATTTTTTTTTATGTCAGATGCCAGACATTGTTGAATATTTGCATGATACATGACAGAGCCAAAGGGAAATATTCATTCATTTGATATATTTATACCAACAGGAATCCCCGCTCCCAGGGTAACAATGATGCATCCATCAGGTTTAACAGGAAGAAACTCTCACCACGATTATCATTAGCAGCTGAGTAACTCCTGACTTGCTGCATGATCAAAATACTTTGGGAAAAAGAGACTGAGAGACATGCGTGTCCCTGTAGATGTGCAGGGACTTCTCCTTCTGAGTTCACTTCAAACCTTGTCAAGACACATTACCGAGAATGGAAGAGAGGAACATTTCGCATGCACACACTCACAGCCCCGCTCAGAATTTACACTAAATGTGAATGTAAGTTAATAGCACTAAATCCTTGAGAAGAGGAGTGGGAGGATGTAAGAGAAGAGGAGAAATAATAAGGCGGAGTGCAGAAGAAATAAACGACAAAGAACGTCTCAGTGTGCTCACTGTATGAATCATCACACTGGATGACAGCTCTGCTGTGGGATCCAATCAAAGGCTGCAAGACCAAAATAAGCTCAGTTGTCACAGAAAAAAAAAAAAAAAACCAGCCAAATCAGTGCTCCATGACAGCTGTCAATATCACGAAAGAGGAAGAGGAGGGCGAGGAGGAGAGAAGGTGTAGGATTTGGTAACGGGAGGAAAGGACAGATGGTTGGAGACTGTTACATCACTGATGCTATGGGACAGCTGTCAATAACAAGAGAGAAGAAGAAATAGGGATGACTGTAGGGAAGGAAGCCGGGGGAGCGTGGTAAGGTGACAAAGATAAAGTGTCAGTTACTGAGAGGCAGGAAAGAAAGTGGTGAAAGACAAAGGGAGAAGGAGAAAGAAAATGACAAAGTATAGAAAGTCAGTGAAACATTGTGATGTTATTGTCACTGTCAGCAAGAGAGAAGTGAGGAAGACAGAGAGGGAGTGACAGATTTGTCAGATAGTGCCAGTTTTCTGCTCTAACTGCAGCAAACACACTTGTTCTCCTCTGCAAACAGGCAATAACTGGGGTGGTGGGTGTGTGTGTGGGGGGGTTTACAATCCAGAAAAGTGGAGGTGTTTCTTTTTTTCTTTCCCATAACTGGTTTGCCCTCTTGTCAAGTGGCAACTTTGTCCATACTGTGTATGTCTGCACTCATTTAGAAAGAAGGAGCAAATGACATTTAGGTGAGTTACCAGGAATATCTACATAACCTTCATGATGTCAAGTTACAAATACATAATGCACATCTGTTATTAAAGCTCATATGACTGATATAACAAAAACAATATTATAAGATCTCTGTGTGCGACAGCCTCAGTTCTGGCCTCTTGTAATGTAGTTTACTGCCATTTATTTAGCACTTTTCTAATCATACTGACCACATCATGAACCGCACATTTACACAACACTTCATTCTGCCTCACACCTGTGATTAAAGACTTTGCAGTACCTGTATCAGTGAAACAGGTTGCGTTAGTTCTCCAAGCCACAGCCGGGCCACGTGTTGGACCATGTGACTACACCCTCCTCATTATTATTTGTATGTGTATTATTTAATTTATTTCTCTCTTTGCAATAAATGGTATTTTTATAAAAAAAAAAAAAATACTGATTAAAATATATTTTTGAGATTTGTTATATAAGTAAGATCATGGAGTTCAAACAAGTGTGTTTTTTTTCCCCACACTTTGTTTTCTTCCATGTCACCGGTGAAATAAATGAGTTTACTCTTGCTGGCTAATTACTCCGTATTGATTCCAAAATAATTGCTGTTATACATACAGTAGCTTGTCACAACAAACACCAAAGCATTTGGTGTTTTTATATTCAATCACAATGAAGCCTTTCGAACTCTGAGCATTGATCCAGACTGATAAAGCAGCCTGATCTGGGATCAGTCACAAAGTAACACCCGCATAAACGTACTGCTATCTGGTGCTTTCGAAACCCTCCGTCACAGTTTCACCCTCGCTGTGCTCTCCAGTGCCTTAACATCCACTGTCTCAGTTGAGGACCTTCTACTCCAGTCTTTGTGGTAATCCATCCTCTGTATACACGCATGCCTACAAAAATATACTTACAGAAATAAAATAATCCACCACATGTCATCAAGTTGCTGTTAACGGCTAGTGCTTAATGAATGTCTCCATTAAGCATCACTGACTCTCTGCCACAGACTACAACCTTAGGGTGGTGCCGGCTGTCTTGAAAAAGTGGCAGTTGGTGTTCATGTAGCCAAACAAATTGTTTCTTTGGGGGGGAAGTATTTCATATTTTGCTTTGACACAGGCTTGTGTGATTTGACTTGGATTGAATCAAACCTGCAGAGTACTTTGCAAAGACTGAAGACAGTTCAAATGGACTTCCTCACTGAGATGTGAGTTGACCCCAACTTGCCTCAAGACAACTGTGTTTGCTGGCTGCTCCAGCTGAACAGTTGTGTGTCCTTCTTTTTAGCTAAATATGGATCATGAGATTTTTATAATTGAAAGAGCCTAAATCAAATGTCTTAATTTCCCTCAAGAAAACCTCAAATTAACATATATTTTGCAGCTTGCTCCTTACGTTAGTTTGGCACAAAAGGAACGCATTTATGGAGACACGTTCAGCGTATGAAGTTTGATAAATGTACGCGCTATTGTCACAGTCTCTGTTTTACGGTGTAGCAGTGATCACAGGAGACAACAGATGGGTTTTCCGCCTTTATTTCCACTTTCCATTACACAAGCTGTGCTGAAACCCTCCAGACACTTTTCATTCCATGTCAGATTTCACAGGGAACAAACCGAAAGGATCGAGCACACGCTGTGTGCGTGCGCATGGTTGCGTATAAAACAAAGAGAGAGATAATATGTGCATGTGAGACACACGACTCCGTGGGTTAGAAATAGCAGAATATGCTTTCGGAGTTCTTTCATCTTGAGGCGCTTGTCTTGTTAGGACCATTCTTCTTCTGATTGACTCCTGAGGTGGTGTGTGTGTGTGTGTGTGTAATTTATGCCAGCCTTCTTCAATTGACTCCTTAGGTGATGGCACATACTATGAGTGTGAATATCACTCTGTGTTAAGTGTGACCTATTTTCCAGCCAATTGCCTGTTTCTGAGTGTTCTGTCAGGTGGCAGAGAAGCAATATGAAGTGGTTAAATAGCGGCTGTTGAAATAAACACCATTTTTCTACCATTGGGTGTCTCCCTTTCTCTCTCAGTCTGTCACTTCTACTTCATCTCTCCTATTTGTCTCTACCTGCCTGTCACACCATCGAGGCGTACGATTGTGCTCAAAAGTTTCTACCCTGGACGAATTTTGTGAGTTTTTTGGCCATTTTTTTCAGAGAATACAAATGATAACACACAAATTTGTTCTTGCACTCGTGGTTTTTGGTTGGGTGAAGCCATTTATTATTGTGTTTGGATCTTTTAAATCATAATGCCGACAGAAACTACCCAAAGGACCCTGATCCAAGTTTACATGGTTCTTAATACTGGTTCTTACTGGTTCTTAATACTGTGTGTCGCCTCCTTTAAAATCAATGACAGCTTGAAGTCTTTTGTGACAGTTGTGGATGAGGCACTTTATTTGCTCAGGAGGTAAAGGAGGCAAAGCCGTTCTTCTTGGCAAAATGCCTCCAGTTCCTGTAAAATCTTGAGCTGCCTTGCGTGAACTGCATGTTTGAGATCTCCCCAAAGTGGTTTAGTGATATTAAGGAGAGGAGACTGAGATGGCCACCACAGAGCCTTCACTTTTTTTCTGCTGTAGCCAGTGACAGGTTGACTTGGCTTTGTGTTTTGGACCATCATATGGACCATTGGACCATTGTCACGTTGGATCATCCAAATGTGTCCCATGCGCAGCTTCTGGGCTGATGAGTGCAAATTTACCTCCAGTATTTTCTGATAACATCCTGCAATCATCAGCGATCCACCTCCGTGTGTCTCGGTATGGATGGTGTACTTTTCATCACAGACCTAGTTGACGCCTCTCCAAATGTAACACTTATGGTTGTGGCCAAAAACTTCAATTTTGGCCTCATCACTCCAAATAACTTGGAGTTGGCTTGTCTCTGTGCTGTCTGGCATATTGTAAGTGGGCTGCTTTGTGGCACAGGTGCAACAACGTCTTTTTTCTGGCGACTCGACCATTCAGCCCATTTTTGTGCCTCTTGAAACAGCCACAACACTTTTGAACAAAAATAGAACACTGCTGATCGGCATTCTCTGTTCCATGGATATCTTCTGCAAACTTTTACTGTGTTATAAAGTTCACCTATCTTCTCCCGCAGATCCTTTGATAATTTTTCGTCATGGTCTGGGACCCAGTGTTTGTGAGTTTACGGACTTTTGAGGTTTACTTGCCTTGCTTTTTGTGATCCCTGCGTTTGGTTTCCATTTGAGTACATCTGATCTCAGTATCCTGTTTTACTTTGTCGGTCTTGGTCTCTGGTGTTCTGACTTGTCTTGTTTCTGTTATTATGTTCAGCTGTGATCCTTGTCACATCTTCGTCATTAGTTTCCCTCTGGGTGCATCAAGTTTCCTCAAGTGTCAAGTTTCAGCAAAACTGTATAAACTTCCTCGTCTCCCAAGTCCTGCGTTGGGATTCAATTCTGCTTGCCACGCATTATTTTGCTTTGCCTGTGTCACGGTGCATGACCGAGCTGTGTGGCTGTGTGTGGAGGTGAGGAACCAATTGCAGGACGCAGGAGGCGGCAGGTAAGGATAATGGGAAGTGAATGTTTATTGAGGTAGAATGAGCAAGGCAAAAAAAAAAACCAAGATACAGAGCAAACTGATGCAATAAACCCAAACTGGAAAAAAATTAGAAACATAAGGGAAACTTAGAACGGTGAGCCAGAGAGCAAAACACAGCCAAAGAAAACAATGATCTGACAGGAGACCGGGGAAGACTGAGACAATAAATACACAGAAGGCTAATTTGGGAACAGGCAACAGGTGAGGGGCACAGCTGAAACTAATTACACAGACGAGACAAAGGGAAGCAAAACTAAACACAAAGCACCGGGGACAAGGGACTGTCAAAGTAAAACAGGAAACAACTTGACAAAGACAGAAACGCAGACTTGACACACAGCACAGGAAATAAACTCCACAACAAAAACACATTAGACCAGAGACACGACAGAGAGACAGGACAGACACAGGGGTACCACACGGGGAACAGAGAAACACTAAGAATAACCATAAATAACAAATGACATTAAACAAACTAGGACTCTAAATGAACAAACCAGAAACACCATGAAACCAAACCATAAGAATGAAAAATCCAAAATGCTGGGCAAAAGGCCCAGAACCATGACACCCTGTGGCTCAGAAACCAACAAAGTCAGTGCAACTGTGGATGAAACAGAAACTCACTGACATTTTATACACACACACTTATTTCAAGCAAGCATATCACAGGTGAGGATGTTAGCTTTAGTAGTTGTGTGTATGTTTTCATGCCAAAACTTCCAGGCTTTGTTCTCATCAGGGTAATTTGGTTAGTTTCTGTTGTCATTATGATTTAAAAGGTTAAACACAATTGTTTGATAATAAATGGCTTCACCAAACCCCAAAGAACAAGACGAAGAAGAAGAAGAAGAAACAGCCTTTATTGTCCCACAGTGGGGAAATTTGGGTGTCACAGCAGCCGCAATGATAAATATAAAAATGTACATTATTGATGAAATTATATATATATATATAAAACAAACAAGATTAACACTAATGATAATAACAATACTACTACTACTACTAATATATACAATGTACAATGATGTGCCTGTGTGTTGAAAGAGAAAGAGAAAAAATATTTTGTTTTCATATTCTCTGAAAAATGGCCCAAAATCATAAATTCTGCCAGGGTATGTCAAAGTTTGAGCACAGTATATCAGTGTTTCCTTTTTTGATTTGCTGCCTTTCACTCTCAGTTTCAGTTTTCATTTTCAGTAGGTTCGTTGCTGTAGCTGTCAGGCACAAGCGGCTTTGCTAAAGGGGTTTGCAGAATGCTGCGAGTTACAACATCAAATTTGGGTAGTTTCAATATGAATATATTTACCTTTAATATTTCATAGATGTTCTAGCATCCATTGCCTCAAGGTGTTTTATATTGTAAGGTAAAGACCCTACAATAATACAGAAAAAACTATCAGACAATCCCCTATAAGCAAGCACTTGGAGACAGTGGGAAGGAAAAATTCCCTTTAAAGAGGAAGAAACCTCCAGCAGTGGCAGGCAGAAAATAATACTCGCTCACACCCTCAACACATCCCTGTAATGTGTTCATGGGGCAGATGCAAAAAAAAGGTGCATCAAGCTAACTTTCGGAGGTCATTTCAAATCAACTTTTCAAAAGCTCAACAGATATCTGCAAATAAACTGTTCCTGTGTGTTTGTCAGGCAATGTAAGTACTAGCTAATGTACAGCTGCTGTGTTTACCAGGGAGAAAGATTTAAAAAAGAAAAAGACATTAATGTGCAACGCTGAGGAACGGAGAACGATGTAGGAAAGTCAGGAGAGGAGCGGAAGATGAACTTTCACAAACTGGAAACTTAATTTTTTTAATCAGAACTTGGATCTATGTATGATGTGTTGCTGATGCAAAACAAATTGAAACATAATTTTGTGTTATTCAAAGGTTACATGAATATACTGTACAGTTTATTACAGGTTAGTGGAGGCTTAACTGTTTAGTTTGCAGTACTGCGCTATGTTCATCAAGGCAGACTGTACTGCTCATAGTCAATGTTAGGCTACATGGAGGGCAGCAGACATCAGTTTAAATTTAAAGTGATGCTGATTAGATTCACTTCCCAAATATTACCTTTTACATCATCTTTATACTGTTTTCGGACTGGAACTGAACCATGATGGCCTCTTTAGCAACTACTATCTTTTTTTTTCTTGGCTTTCATAGAGCAGCTTTCAGATCATAAATTAAATTCAGAGGAAGGGGTGATGTGTGGCAGATGTGTCACTGACTTGGGTTTGACACATTGCAATGGTTCTGATTTTACATTATTGCATCTTTAAGATCAAATCTTTACGGATGAAAGCTTCTCTCAACCCATCTTTGTATTCACTGTATGGAAACTACTTGGTATGTCTATCCAGGCGAAACAGTGATGAAAGTGGATACTTGTTTGAAAATGTGGTTCAGGTGGGAAACTCTGTAAGGGGACATAAGAAAGAGAAGGATGGGAAAATGAGCTGGAACCTTCTTTTTATAGATAAAAGCAGCAGTTGCTGTACTGGGCATCTTTCAGGTGTGAATGTGCACCTTAAGTATGAAGCAGTGTTACTGAATCAGTACATGCAAGCTCAGCAAAGACTTCCCATGTGAATAAACTTTACAAAGGAGAACTTAACATGCTGATTTTCTTAAAGTAGGTTACAGACTCAAAATGCGCCATGTCTTTTGACTTGTTTTGGCATGAATAGGGAGGACGATAAATCCATCGCAGCTGAATCTGGCGAGATAATTATATCCTCCACTTTTCATTTCTCACGTATGACGTCCTTAACTTATAAATGAATAAACAACACTTCTATTTGGGGCAATTATTATTCGTTTCCACACGTTGTCAGTTGCTGCAAAATGTCGTGTTGCCCTGTGGAAATACTAAATAGGTTTTAGAACAGCCGTCAGCTAGACAGAGGTGAAAAATGTGTCCAGACAAGAGCTAAATTAGCTAATCTAATTTTGTGTGTGTGCATGTGCTTGCATATGTGTGCCTTGTCTATGTGCATTTGCCACTGTGTATATTTGCCTGCGTGTCAGGGCGGTGTGTGTTGCGCCGTGGTGTAAGCCCGCTTGTGCACTTTGTGTTTTATAATTGAACCGTTGCTCGGTGGATGTTGCTTGAGCACACAACAGCTTTCTAGCAAGCTAAACAGCCACTATAATTGAAATTAAAAGGTAACCACATTCATCATGCTGAGCCGGGGCTTAATTGAAATATATGTTTGTTTGTGTGTGTGTGTGTGTGTGTGTGCGTGTGTGTGTGTGCATGCATGCGTGCTCATCTGAGAGTTAGAAAGGGGAGGGTTAGAAAGAAAACAGTGGAGAGCAAACGTGGTAAAGTGAAAGATGTAGGGAGACAAAGTTTGCATCATTGTGTATAAAAGTGTGTTTCTGTTTGAAAAGGAGAGTGAATGTGTAATGAGGCTGGGAAGCTAAGACTCCATATCTGCACCTGTCTTGGTGATAAATAACTCAGGAGACAGATAGCATCCACAAACACCTTACCTCCCCCTTTGAAAGCCTCTACCACCCTCTCTTTCATTCTTCACTCACACACACATCACCTTTACTTTAAAACTTTTTCCTATTGAATATTCACACATTGTCCCCATGCTGCAAATACTATACCTGTTATTATGTTAAAGAGAGAGTTCCACATTTGGGGAAATCTGCTATTAATCTCACCAAGACACAGGAGCAACATTCAGCTAGTCTGGCCTGTCATAAGTCTATAAATATGCCAACCAATACCTCTAAAGCTCTTACATATGCAATTTATCTTGTTATATATACATCAGGAGCTGCTGGTTATTATAGGTGGACTCACTGTTAACCGTAATCGTTCACCCAACATGACTGGAAACAGCAGTTTATAAGCCAAGGACACACGGATTTTGTTGGCAGTCAAAAAAGAGAACCATATCACTTCAAATCTCAAGCTGTTTAATTACCACAGCTCATAAGCTAACCTGTAAATCAGCATTATGGTGCATTTTCTCTGGTAGATGCTGTTTTAGTTGATGTTTTAATGATAATGATAAAGGGCAGGGCCAGATGTGTAACTTCTAGGATATAAGAAGCATCACCTAAAAGTTTATACTGGGTCAAACAGGAACGTTGCCAGAATGAGTTCTGCAGCTTCTCCAGTATTGAGCCAATGGATTAAAATTAGCTTCCCAAGATAACATCCCATAGTGTGAGGTGACCCTGACAGACATTAAGCAGGATTTATCTTTCTACTCAAGCTAATAGCAATTCTCTTAACCCCCTGTTGGATAACCAAGGGTGAAAATGCGGCATACCAGGAAAGGTCAGTTTAAGTTGTAACATTCTTAGCCGTCTCCAAAAGGCTGATTGTGTAACCAACGGTCTGCCTGCAGAAATCTTTAGAGCATTTTTTGAATCATTTCATTTTGAAGTTTTTCATTTCAGCCTATGGACTGAATAGGTTCAGTGTTTCATGTAACATCCAACGATATTCAAAAGACACCATGAAACCATGCCCTATACCAGGAATCCACCATTTTAAATTCAATATTAAGTTTTGGTGTTCTTCTTGCCATTTTAGACATTATTCACTATACATGATTGTTGTGTCAAGTCATGGTGTTTATTGCAGATGCTCTAGGATCAGCTCCAGTCCAGCAGGGGGTGGAGTGACCAGGGGAAGTAGGTTGGGGAGAACCTTTATTCACAACTGGAGAGGTGCACCAGTGTACTTCCTGTAGAAAGCATGGTTTGAAAAGGCTAGCTGGTTCCTCATACCTGTGGACAAAGAACACTCAAAAAGAAAGGGGAAAAAAGAGGACTCAGCTCATGGATTGGCCCACAAAATGCAACTGATATGAGAGTCTCATGTTAAATGATTGTTTATGCATGGCATTTAATGAATTAATCTTGTGTTCGTCCATAAGGCCTATTGTTTAGTTGATTTGGTTTGCTACAATGTATGGGTGATTTAGAACAGTGTTAACAATACTAAGTTTAATCATGAGAAATGTAAATATTGATGAACCAAAGTAAATATGATGTATAATTAGTTGGTGTATTATATCACAAGAACTTACAGTATAAGTTTGTCTTTGAACCAATCAGAATCCAGGGCTTAAAATATCCACTTCCTCACAGGAAATGCCTGTAAGGCGCGAGGGCACCACTTGTGTGATATTACTACATTACAGTTTCTCAAGGTCATTATTATTGCCTCCCCCCAGTAATTCTTCTACATCATGCAAAGTGTGAGGGTTTTGTTCTTGGTTATTTACTAATTTTCTCTAATTTATCTGAGTGGCTTAATTGTTTTCACCTGTGTCTCCTCCCCTTCCTGGGATTAATCCCCCATTAATCCTTAGTGTATACATAGTCCTGTCCTTTGTCTTAGTCATTGATATAGCATCTGTTTATCCTGATGTCCTCTCATTTTACTCTGGATTGGATTTCTGTTTGTCTCCTTCTAGAATTTGTCATTGCATTTTTATTATCAGCCTAATAAAATATTCACTTTTTTGTTATATTTTTCTGCCTGGAGTCCTGCATTTGGGTCCTTTACTCTGCACCCTTCATGACATCAAGGGCGTAGATGATTTTTAAATGTCATTTTCAGTGATGTGAACCCTACAAAGGCAAGATGGTGTTCAAAATCAAGGTTGATTTTCATAAATTAGAAGCAAAAGGCTTTTTGTGGTACTCTGATGGCATTGTGCGCCCATATATTAGGTTTCTCCAGAGTTTAATGTGTTGCATGAATTACATTCAACTGCTGGAACTTTAAGATTTGATCTGCAAGGTGCTTCTGAGTACAGTGATGTTCAATTCATCACTCAGTGTCACAGCACTGTCCCAGCTCAGGGCTGCAGGTGCTATTTGACAGGATGTCATTCTAAACTTGTTGACCTTACTTCTACTTTCCATGGCCCCGGCTTCTGACAGCTGTCACTTAATTTGCTGCCTTTCTTTGCAGGCTTTTCTTTGCAGAATCATTGCTATTATATGAGCACAATTTTATGGACTTTTATAAGGAGGAAAAATATTATGGTGTAAGATATCGTGGACACTTGAGCCATGGCTGGCTACAAACCACTGAGGCAGATACTGTAAGTGATACCAAAGTCTATTTGTTAGTAATGAAAATCACTACTGGGGCAGTGAAAACAGTTCATTGTGTCTGTCAGCTTTGTCACATCTGAGGAAAAAAGTTTCACTTAGGCATCTCACCCAACGGCTGAGTTGTCTGTCTGCCTGGGTTAGCCCTGTCATAGACTTTGAAGCATTTCACACCTTAACTCCAGTATGTTGACATGTCATGCAACTACGCTGCCTTAACATTTGGCAATCCACTGTTTAGTGATTATTAGTAACTGGTTAGAGCAAAGTGTTATAGTTAATATCAGGGAGGAAATCTGCATCATTACTTCCATCGGTTTTTGTTTACTTGTTGTTAAACTCAGCAGTTAAAGTCGTAGACTACTGCTGCAAAATTCCTTCTGATTCCAGCACAATAAAAACACAATGTTGCCAAAAGCTCCAGAGCTGACAGTTCGGTGTTTCAGCTGGACATCCATAATTCAGATTCAGATATTAATAATTAACCAATTTTTATAATTAACCAATCTGGAAAAGTTGTATGACTAATTTTGTTTCAGAATATTTTGGTACAAAAAAACATTTAAACTGTGCAGACTCACACTGTGCACTGTACTGTCTAAAGTGGGTAATATACTGACCAGAGGGCCTGTGGTCATGTCTGCTAAAGTACGTGTGCTTTTCATTTCCTGCATGAATCACACCACTGACCCGATCGCTATCGTGCTTCTCCAGCCTCCTCAGCTCCACAGTAAATACATTTCACTATATCAAGATTGGTGTCTCTCTAAATTTATGTGATATCCTCCTGAGACTGTATGTCTTCTAAAGTGGTCAAAAAAAGTTAAACTGAAAGATACTTTTAACTTGTTTCTCAGAAGGATATGAAGAGAGGGTAGGAAGGACAAAGAC
>VUQJ01017033.1:2368-18842 GCA_015108635.1 Andinoacara biseriatus | reverse complement strand
AAATTGTCATCCGAGATCAGGTTCTTCATATAGATTTATTTGAACTCTTATCCCAATTCTGATATGACTGAACTATGACTCTACTATGTTGCTTTCTGTTCATGTGCCATCCACTGCATGTATGTCTATCATTGCATGGAAACGAGGTCCCTCTTCCTGAAGTTTCTTTGCCTTATTTTCCCCCATTTCAATTCCTCTTTATCCAAAGCGGGCTTCTCAGGATAGAGAACGTCATATGCGATAAAGACGGCGCAGCCCCCAGAGGCAAAAAAATTGTGATTTGTGTCCTTTTTTCCAGTGCTTTAAAAAAAAAACATAAGCACAGGAAAAGTTTACATTTAGGATGTGAATGTGAAAAGCAACTATCATGATCATAAAGCAACATTTGCCTTTGAACCAGAGGCTACGTGAAGGCATTACAGACAAAAACACCAAGTGGCTGCGGTCGTGCATCAGAAACATTTTTTTCTATGGTCAATCATTTCTCCTGCTTCAGCTGCTTTGAGTGGCAGCTTTTTCAAAAAGTTGATGTTCTCTTGCGTGACCCCTGACACCGATACCAAATGTTAATTTTTAAAACAAGACCCCGCTCTTCGTCATGACAGTAAGCACTAGAGGGGAAAACAAATGGGATTTTAACTTCCAATTACAATAATGGTTTTTTTGTGACAGGCCCTCTGCGCACCTTATCTCCCCACCCACAACAACCCACCCGGCCCCTGCCTCTCTCCATCGCTCTCATCCACACACCCCTACACACACACACACACACACACGGCAGGAAAACAATGTAGCTAATCATTGTGGGACCTCCATCTCTTGAAATGTGGTCATGAAAGCGATATGATAGCAGAAGCAGGAGGAGACAAAGAGAAGCAGGTACACATAAAAGGAGGAATATCCTTGTTTTCCCCTGTTCTCATATGATACACCAGCTCAGCTCAGCTCAGTTTGTTTTCGCTTTCTCTTCTTATCAGAACTATTTATTTGTAGACAAACCAAACAATAATGATACCGCCTAAATAATTTGAGAATATTTTAGGTTTTTTTTTCAGAGACTCTAAAAGTATTCTAGTATTTTACATCTTGATTGTGTTCCAGTAGGTGCACACTGCAAAACCAGACATTGTAACGACGGTAACATTTTAACATTGTTATAAACAAGTAATAAACAAGTTGTTTCCACTGAGCGATCTAACTCTGAACACTAGACTTGGTGTTGTCTTCAATACAGGATTATTTGAAGGTAATGTGATTAATACTGGAGCTGAAAAGATTAGCTATCTAATAGTCAGCAAAATTAAAATCAGTGACTATATGGATAAGTGATTACTCATTTGAGTCACTTTTGTCTGCTGGTGCCAGCATCTCAAGTTTGAGAGCTGTTGCTGCTTTTCTGCTTTATATCCTAATAAATTGATTGATTGACTTTGTTTTTTTTTTTGTACAGAACAAGCAATCAGTCACCTCTGCCTCTAATTATGAGGGACAATTTCTTTTCCAAACCGCCTATCATTTTACAGACAAAGGGATAAATCATTAATTAAAAATAAAAGAGGCAGATTAATCAATGGCAAAAATAATTTTTAACAGCAGCCTTAATTAAATATATAATCATGGAAATGGTTTAAGCGGCCTTTTATTGACACTGGCAGTAACAAATATAAATTCAGCTGCATGCTACAAACTTTGTTTAATAATTTAAGTACAGCAAACTCCAGGAAACCAGCATCACAGAAACAAAATCTAGTGTATTACAAAGTTAATGATGTGGGTCACTGCAGTCACACAAAAATAATGTAAGTGTGCATCATTTGGCCTCACGACCAAGGTCATCAGGCAGTCAGTATCTTCAGAAATATGAATTCAACTTGCTGTTGGCAGTATCTTAGCTGTTAGACATTTAAGCCTTTTGCTGTTCACCTCCAGGACAAGAATGTCAGTTTTCCCATGGGAGGAAGCCAGTAAGGACTCTCTTCCCTATTAAAAAGTCAGCACACCATGCAGTGTTCAGCTCTCTGTGTCATTCGAATTGCTGCGAGCTGCTGCTGCTGCTGCAGCTGAGGTGACTTTAGTCTGTCACACTTAATGGAAGACTAGTTTCATGTATTATCTCAGTTTTATTAGGTATTTGTTTGTATCCATCTATGTAATCTGAGTTTGATTTACTTAAAAAAAAAAGTATTTACATAATTCACACTTAAATAATCTCGAGGCCTAAAATAACAAGTGCTATTAGCATTGCCGCGCAGTAATGTTGTATTCAGTTATTATTACATAAATAAATAATATGACAACAAATTAACACAAATCCATGTTTTAGTGGGTGTGCATAGGTGATGTATCTCAAGAGTCAGATTGTCTAATACTGGGCTTAAACATGTATTTCACTGACAGATAAAGAGTTGAGAGGACTGCTAAATATAAACAGATCCAAGTCACTAAATCAATGTAAAGATTTGTTGTACTGACAGTCATGTCTGAACATGTACATAACATATTTAGACTCAAACATTGGAAGTCACTTAGAAACATCCTTTTTTTTTTATTAATAATTACAGTATAATGATCAGAAATGCTTTAAATGACAATTATTCATTAACGGAATCACCAATCAGGAATTATCAATGTTTCAAGCACAATTTTCAGTAACCAACCCTCCTGTGTTCCAATGGCAAAGGGTGTTAACTAGTCATACAAAGTAAATGAAAGATGGATGTAGCAACCATGATGTCTCCCACTCTAATGAGGACCTAAAATTAGTAAATGAAACCAGCAACTGAGACCATAACTTATCATTTAAGTATTAACTGAAGTCATAGTTCAAGGGAGATGAATTCCCATTTTACTACGGACTTTTATACAACTGGATTTTTTTGTTAAACCAGAGGAGTCATCCCCTGCACACCATTAGAAAGAAGGCGGGTCTTAGCCACTTAGGCATGCTCCTCCCTTTTTTTGATCTGGAAGCTACTTTATATAAAGGTACAGCCATCTTCATGTACAGTCTATGTACCTAATGCAAGTTTATCATGTTAAAAGCCTAAATGGTAATTTGAAAAAGCCTTCTCCAGCATATTCTTGCCCTAAGAAAAGGATATTCTATCCAGCACAATGTGACAACTAAGCAACATGACAAGAACATCAGAGTCTCTGGTCTCTGGCAGCTTTCTTTAAATATTGCCCACAAAACACCAGTCTTAACACTTTCTTTTAGAGAAGACTTCATGATGTTGGTTACGTAGAAATATCCATATCTGTGACTAAACAATAAAAAAGACGGGCAAAGGATCACACACACTGGACCGAGGATCGTGTTACGGTCACCAAAATCTAACTTTGAGGTGTTCGAGTTCAAAAGAAGAATAAATGAAAAGATGTTGTGCTTGATAGATGGCATCAAGGAGCACTTGATGCCATCTATCAAGCACAGTGGGTGAAATGTGATGAATTAGTGTTGGAAAAAAGAAGACTTGTGCTTGATAAAAAAAAGGAAATCTTTATCATGAACAAGGAACAAAGACAGTTATCACTCCAGTTAGCAAAGCCATGCCATACCCTCCAAACACGCCCTTCCTTCCTTCCTACAACAAGACAGTGACCCAAACCTGGTATTCACGCTATAATGGAGCACCCACTACAGTTCCTGCAACTCTGCCCTGTAGAGTAGTGAGAATTTGGGCTTAAGTCAAGAATTACTCATAAAACCAATCAAACTTGTGACGGGGGCATCAGAAAGCATGGGGTTAAATGTCTCCAGATTACCTGAAAAATTGATAGCAAGAATGGCAAAGGTCTGCCAGGCTGCAAATGGTTTATTATTTCATGAAAGCAAAGTTTGAAGTTTAAAATTATCATGATTTTAGGGTAAAAATCATTATTATTTTTAACCTTGCCAATATGCAATATATTTTCTATTAATTTCCCAGGTCATTTGACAGGTAATCATAAAAAACGCTTTCTAGTTAACGGGTCAAAAGTTTGGACACACTCAGGTGCGGTATATATAAGAGACCTCAGTCTCAGTGTTGGACTCTGTCAATGTATTTTTGACACAGGGTTTTAGTCACCCCAGACAATGTCTGTGGTCCACTTAATTGATGTAATTAATGTTCATCATGGTGAGTGTTTGCTCAACGACTTCTAAACCCCTAGCCTCTTGGCTCCTCTCAGGAAGGGAATTGGGCAAGCATGAAGCACTTGAGTTTTTTTGTCATGCTTCACAGGAACCCAGAAATGAGTGGAATAATTCTCAGCTCTTAAGCATGCTCAGAAGAGCTCAGCAGCACAGCTCAACCAACTCATTCTCCATGGCGTGGATATAGCTCCCAGGCAATCCTGACCAGCCAGCACCAAGTTACGTAGACACACATCCACTGGGCCCACAATACACAATCATTTAGTAGCAGGTGATGCATGGCAGAGCAAGCACAATGATCCTGACTATGTGTCCTGTAAAAGGAGACTTTTGACACGGTTTCGCACTGTGCCTGTCTCTATGTAGTGATGCTGCAATCCTTTGTACTGTCCTTGATGCTCCTAGGTAGAGCTGATAGGAGGTGACTGGAGTAAAGCAGAAGAGATATAAAAAAGCTGGGAGGAGGAGAAGGAAGTAAAATCTTTGTGTGGTGGAAGATATTTTGTTCTATCATCTCTAGAATTATATAAACTGCTTGTGGCTAGTGGAGGCCTCAGCTGCGGTGAAAATGGGCCCCAACTGCCTCGCTCCCTAACAATCTACTTCACATTTCCAAATCTTCCATCTCTGCCCCTAAGCACTGGCAGAAGCAAACAAAATCCTCCTGCTCTCCACTCTTTGTCTGTATTTCATTTCCTCTGAGGAAGAGGGCTCTCTTAAAATATTCAGCCACTTTAAAATGGCACGTCACACTGACCAGGCTATTTTCTTTGATGAGCTCTAGTCCTAATCCTTCAATGGCAGCCTACAGAACAGTTATTGGTTGAAGAACCTGTGGAGAAAGGGGTCCAAGGAGCTCTTCCACATCAGGCGTATAAACGGTGCTGTGTGACACTGGTCAAATGGATTTCTGCATGCAGTCCACACACACTTTTGAAATACTGCTGGGCCACAATCTCAGCCCCAAGCCTCATGCTCAGCCCACCTGCCCCGCCTACAAAGTAATTCACTCTCCAGCTAAACCTAGGTAGCTAGGCCTGACCCCCACAGCTCTTGATGCAGGTTGCTGCTGACCTCCAGCAAGGTGCCAATGAAACATGTCCATTGAGTGGTGAGTAGAACAAACTACCTCACCTGACTCCTACTGACAGCTCAGTATTTTAAAGACCAGTAACAGATCAAGACGGGTTCACAGCTGCATGGCCAGACCACCCACCCTCTGGACTGAACTTTGCCCTGTGGCAAAGGTGTGCACTGAGAGGCTAAGTGGGGTTAATTTTGATACTTGAAGGGTTCTGAACCTGTTAAAATACTGATCACTTCTGATGGGCTGGAAAAAACACAACAAGACCCATCACTGATGGGAATATTATCCCGCCATTAATGAAAAATAAAATAAATTTAGAAGTCTGCATAACATTACAGCCTCATTTCATAACAGAAAACCCTTCAGTGGACATCTTATTACCTGCTGCAAAACTATTTTGCCGTAATTTAGAGGCCTTGCCCTAAACTTTTATCCAAACACTTTGTCACCCCAGGGTTAGATTCCATTCCAGCACAAATATGTTTTCAATATTAACAATGCTCATTAAATCACTATTTTAAGCACGCAAGAGGCTGATATTCTGTGATAATCATTATTAACATTTCTACAAATAATTTTTTGGTAACCACATCCTAGAACACAAAAAAATTCAATGGTAAACAAATTAGAAAAAGCACCTAATACACTCTTGTACAAGGGTGTATATACTACATAATGTCTTTCTAGCCATATAATCTATAACAATAATAATGCATACTTACGAGGTATTCACATATTATACTGTATACGTGTTTATAGGAATATTACTACATAATGCACCCATGCTACATAATCTGCTGATATAATGCATTATGTGGTAACCATGTTATTTACATTTGAGCAATATTGTTGAGCAGTAGATATGGCTTTAAAGGAGACACATGCAAAAACAATTTTTTAAGCCCTTAAATAAATTTTTTGTGTATTTTGAGTGTCTTGGAGTGCAGAAAATTATAATTTATTCTCTCCCGATGCTGCGTAGATATCTTTATATTCTTTTTGGGTCGTATTTTTCAGTCATTTTTTCTCAATTCCCTGTTAAGTTTTCTTGCCTATTACGTCACAGTATTTGCTGTGGAACTGCTAAACAAAGTCCTGGACTGACCAATTTCGCGAATCCACCATTTTTTTCTTGCAGTGATTTTGTAGTCCAAGTTCAGTTATGTCGAAGTTGCAAGTAGACAAGTCAAAATGTTCAGTTGTTGGGTGTATTAACCCACACAATTCCTTACATCGCCCCCCGGCATCAGAGCCTCTTCGAAGTGACTGTTTCTCTGCCGGTAGCTAATCGTATCGCTGCTAATAAACTACAAAAATGGCAGAACGGGGTGGAGTGGAATGGTCTGCGACCTGGAGGGGGGCGGGGCGTGAAATATCTCATTCACATTTAATAAGACCGCACCAAAACGAGTTGCTCTAAGGCGCGCCTCAGAACAGGAGTAACAGAGGGGTCTGTGGAGCTACAATAACAAGAAATTCAGACCAAAGCATTGCGGTTCTACTTTCTATGGACCACAAGTGAATGATTTATATATGAAAAGGAAGGATTTAAAAGCATGATATGTCCAGTTTAATATTGCTCAATGAGAAAGAGGCTCCATATCATTAGCATATTATGATAGCATTAGCAGCATGAAATCGTCCATGTTTTTTGTGCAACAAAGGGCAATAAACATCCAAGAATATGAATATTGTGTTGCATTTCTTTGAAGAGGAAAGAACATTGTATGGCTCAACTCGCTGTGGTTTTGGAGTCTTGTAGACCAGAAATGCAAAACCTCACAGACAGACGGACAGACAGATGATATCATGACACTACCGTAAAAAACGCTGAATAATAGAGAAATTAGTCTGACCAGAAAAAAAAAAGTATAAACAATATTTTAGCAGAAGTACACTTGTACTGTAAAAAAAGATGAACCCTGATCTGTTGAAGTCCAGCATTTAACTCAGACTGTCACTCTCCACCATCTAAAGCTTTCTTTGCTTGTTCATGGCTTTGTAGGACCTGGCACTCCATTGGTGTTGAGAGAAAGGATAAAAATACTGTCAGCTGCCACTGCTACCCCTCAGCCTCCTGGCAGCAGAATCTTTAGGTGGCACAAATCCCCTGGAAGCACAAGTCCTAGAACACATAATTACAGGTCTCAGTAGCTCTTAATGGGGTGCATATGAGCCTTAGTCACTTCCAAATGGCTAAGTAAGAACTATGAATAACAAATGCTAAAATCATAATGATAATTTATACATATATATTAATAATGTATACTAATGTTATATGTTATATATTATAAATAATACAAACCACTGAGAATACTGCTTAAACTCCTCCGAGATTTTTAGTAGATCTACGGTATGAATTTGAACATCCTAGGTCACATCGTTGACCTTAAGGTCAAGGTCGCCAAGATTCAAACTTCTCCGAGATATTTAGTAGATGCATCTATGGAATGAATTTGAACATTCTACTTCACATCGTTCGCGAGTTATCGCGTTCTCAAAGTTAAAAGTTGGCCACTCGCCTGCCCACCCATACAGGCATACAGGCATTGGGGTAGTCATAAGCATAACCTAAACATCAACATAAGTCAATGCAATATACAAAAAAAGCTGTAATTACTTCTCTGGCTTGAACTCAAAGGTGTATAAGTTCACTTTTTACAGCCGGCAGGTGAGGCACAAATTTGTTCTCATCAGAAGGGTTCAAATACTTCTTCTGGCACTGCAGAGATATCCACAAGGTATTTTTGGCTTTGGTTTGCTGTGGCAAAATGCCATTTGGAAGTCGACACTTAAGTTCAGGCGCTTAAAACTACTTGATTAAGGTAAAGGAAAAGTACCAGGGTTCACATCCGCCTCTTACCAAAATTTACCCCACATATTAAAAATGGTGTTTTGTCATTCAAATGTGAGAATAAGGGGTCCTTTGCAAATATCCATACGCATTGGGTTTTGAGTAGCATCCATTTTGCTAGTGCCATTAACCAGGTGCATGATGGTACCAACACTATGGGACAAAACTATATACTAGTATCTGACAGCAATGAGATTTTTCATTTTATTTTTTTATTCTAAAGAAAGCTGCAATGGGTCTCTTTTGCACAGCTGCATTTTGCATGGACATAATCTCTGCATGTCTGGATGAGAGTGTTCTTTGGTTTCTCACAATACACTCATCTGATCTACTTGACATCACGCCAGTGCCTTCATGAGGACCCACAGAAGTGCCGTGTATGGCTGCACCGATATCAGGATCGGATACTGGTCCAAAAAGCTGGATCAGATATCGGTGAAAACAATTCAGTGGCCAATCCATTCAGCTTCACATTTCACTCCAGCTACATCAATAGCTTTTATTTGAATGTTTGCAATAGTTTTTTAATATAACTGCAGATTTGGTCAAATGAGTTGACACAACTGAAGTGCTCAGAGGACGATGCTTTCTCTCTCACTGTGTCGATACGTTTGGTGTGACTTTGGGAGCTTTTACTGCATTTACAGTAACACAACATCCTGTAGCCTAAACCATGAACATCATTTCACCTCAGCTGTCTCATTAGCTCCACTCCACCTGTATGTGTGCATGCGTGTGTGTGAGGAGCAGTAAAATGAGGTGCACAAAGAAAGAAAAGAGAGGAGTAAAGGTGAAACTAGTGTGACTGTATGTGACAGCAATAGCTTAATGACTCTCACACTGACTTGAAATGACACTAGCGCAAATAAATAATATCTTACTAATATATGCCAATTCAAAAATGTATGTTCTTGTATGCATTCATTTGCTGAGGTAAAGTGGAGACGCCCCAACCATCACTAAAAGTAAAGTCTCACACTCTGGGAAAGACCACAGTGAAATTTGGGACGAGTTATAAAAAGAACACCCCAAAAGGGGCCCTGCATTTCTAAGCTGAATTTTACAAGGAAAAACAGGCTAAAGCTATAAATATTACAAAAAAGAAGGAAATGAATATTTTGAGTCTTGCACAAACAAGACAAATTCTCTCCTCTGAGTGTTTTAGTTGTTAAAATGATAGCAGGTACGGCCGTTCCTTTTTTTTCCCCACAGAGCTGAGATCCAGTTATATTTAAACAAATGAGAATAAAGCCCCGATTTTACAGGGTCATAAAAGCTTATTAAAGCATTACCACATCATCCTCCTGTTCTTTCACTTTTCCTACCTTTACTTCTCCGTTTCAGTGAGAAAAATGAGCCTTTTTTGTCCTGCAAATATTTTGACCTTTATAAAAAGGAGCCACTGCAACTGCCATACTTCCAGAGATTCAGCTATTCATATTTCTGAATACACTGTTTCTTTGTCACCCCTTTTCTCCCCTCTCCGTCTGTGCTCCCTCAGCTGTGCAGTGCAACGTCATTTACATAAACGCACGTGACTGAACGAAGCGCGGTAACAGGAGGACCCGGGCAGACTAATAACGGTCCAGCCTGAATTTGACAGCTCGCTCTCGAGCAGGTGAAACCATGGCAGTAGTGTAGTGTCTGACTAGGCTGGTACACACAAAACAGCAACACTGACATCAACAATTCATAGCGTGAGAAACAGGAGGTGCGGGAAGAGTGTGTCAGATTAGAGTCCATTGCATGAGTCTCACGCTCACTGCGGGAGATTTGGCCTAGGGCCATGTTCCAGATTTGGGGGAGTTCCAGGTGTTACTCAGCACAGTTATCCAGCTTATCAATCCTTCTTCATGAGTCAGGCTCTGCTCTTGCTTTCATAACGGCGAGCAAAATGCATTCAAATACAACCAGTGTTTGAAAAACATGTGCAAGCAACACTGCACACGAGCTAAAAATGGAAACTCACTGATAAATTGTACTATGTGGCTCTATGAACGATGGACAACACCATTTATGCACGCTATATTTCAAAGAGATTTTTTTTTATTGCTCCTCTCTCTTCAAACTAATGCGAACTGTGGGTTAATGTTTTCTAATTGTGTATCTGTAATTATGTTTGCAAAAAACCTGGAGTTGTGCTTATTGATGCTAAAGAAAGAAAAAAGTTAGAACAGTGGTTAATATCTTTAAAAGAAACCTCGTGTCACTTAAGCCGCCTCTTTTACAGCATTTCATTTCCAGAGGGCTCTGTTTAATGAATTTAATTTCCTTGTGCATAAGAAATGTGATAAAAACTTCAGTGAAGATTATAACATTAATTTCAAGTAACAGTAGCAGGATATATACGCTACCGTTAACCCGTTCACTCTGAAATTAAAACTGCTGTTTACTGTACTTTTTATTGTTGTTGCTGCACTTTTGTTGTGCAACAAGAACAGCACGGCACATGAGAGAAACTGTTTTGTCAATAAAAAGAATTCATAAAGAAAACGGCTTCTGTTGCTAGAGAAAATCCATCATCACCTCAGTTTTACCAGAAATATAACCAAAAGTTGAGCCAAGCTGTAGCTGTCTCCAAAACCTCATGGTAATGTAGAACTGTAAGGACCGGATCAATAAAGCATGTTGGTAATGACACCCATACTTACCCTGAACAGCAGGGAAATCCTGTTAGCATGTAGCGCAACTAGTGTGGTTAAGATTACAATAGCTTATGCCCACAAACCACAAAACTGTAATACAGAAGCAACATAAGAAATTGTGAAAGACCAGTTTGGAACCAACAAACAGCAAGTGTGTGTGAGTTACTGTGTTTGACTTGTTGCCTTTTGTGCTTCAGAGCAAGCTAAACTCAGCTGGCTGTTTATCAGCCCGTCTCTGTCTTCACACATACTGCATCTTCATAGAGCCAAAGCAAAACTGCAAAAAAACTTTCCCCTTTCTTTTTCATATAGAAAGAATGGTGACGCAAAATTTGGGCTATTGATTACATTTTCAACTATTTTCCAACTAAAATCCGCTCATCAAGTCTGCGCTACTGTACTGAAACTTAAAGATGACAGAATGCCTCATTCATGTCTATGTCGGCTGGCCTGCGTGAGCTGCACGTTATTGGCTGCTCCTCTCTGTCACTCAATGAACTCTTCCTGAAAGGGCGGGGACAGCAGCAACCCATTTGGATTTAAAGCTACAGACGTCATAAACAGCCCATCTAGAAAAAAAATCAAAGGTATAAAGACAAGGTAGAATAAATGATCTTATGCATTGATCTGAAATGGGCATTCAGGGGAAAAATGCTGATCTTCATTTGTGGGAAAAAAAGGAAATAATATCCTCTTTAATGCGTATAATGTGAGAATCCTGAATGTAATGCAACAGCATGTCTCAAAACCATAACATGCTGTTCAAACCCATTTTTTAAATATAGTTGAGCTTTGAGCCTGTGCCATTTCTATTCACAGGGCTGAGTCTTGAGACTGGTACATAATAATTACAGGAGAGTTAAAAGCTTTACAAATTCGAGGTAGCATATGTGAAAGATCTGGTAAGCTTCCAATAACCCCCCCCACCCCCACCCGTCGCGAGCCATGTGCCAAATCATCGTGCACTAATACAACACATCATCCATGTGTATGATACAAACACAAACGGTCCCACACAACAGTCATTTCTTGTCTGTCTATGCAGTAGCCAACCGTAGGCAGCACAGAGCTGCAGAAAACAGGCTTAGACACACAGTTCTACATGAAAACCCTTCTTTTCCATGAGCTGATCCTTCTTTGTTCTGCATAAATGCCAATTACATAATTCTCTCTGGCATGCAAATCAGATTAGATGAGGCCATGGCAGATCACCTATACTGCTCGGTCTCGTCCTGCCTCCAAATCCACAAGAATAGAACATTTTGGGGGCTTGTCATTTCTATGCATTTTTAACAACTGAATTCCGCTTTTTTATTTAAGATGAAATAGACTAAATACCATTTTAATGTAAAAAAGAAGAAGACTATAGTTAAATTAATTATTTATAATTTACATTCCATGGATGGTATTGCTTACTTAGCATATACATAATGTCTTTTGGTGGGAGAAAAAAAGGCAACATGAATATGAAGGTTATTAAGTATTAGAGATTTCTAGGAGTTACATGACATGCCATGTTAAAGGGGTATTTGTTTGTTGAGACACGGACGTTGAGCTTGTGGGCACTGAAATCCAGAATCACGCTGGGAAAAGGAACCAGCGCAAATTAGCAAATCGAAGGAAAGTGACACATGGCTGTTGGCCGTGGGAATTCATCCTAAAATGCTGTGGAAGTGCACGGCAGAGTCAAGAAAAGCATAAAAGGACTCTCACTATGCTTTTTCTAAGTGCCTGTGTGCAAGGGCGCATGTGTGTACTTCTGTGTGTGTGTTTGTCTGTGTTTGTTTCAGCCCAGGGAACTAAAGAGCAGAACAAACCAGAAGTTGCCTGACAGCACAAGACCTACCCAAAGTGAACTCTGAGGATGCAGGGACAGCTGGTGGAGGAGAGAGAAAAAGATGCAGAAATGGAAAGAAGAGGGGGGTAAAAATGATGTGACTGCAATACATGACTCATGATTTTTGAGAAGAGGCTGAGCCAGAAATCTCCAGTATAGGTTACGCTTGAATGTACCTATGTACAATGTGCGAGAACAAAATATCGCTCCTCCTCAGAATATAAAATGTAGCATCATGTGAATGTGTTATCGGTACTGACGATATAATATGCTGATACATATTTTACATATAATGTACGCTATATAATAATATACAATACAGTTAGGCTGCGGGCATATCTTAGTGACTCTGAGTGCACAGGCCAGCCAGCAATATATGTATGTTACACTTTGCATTAAGAGATGTGATCCCAGCCCTGCATTCCTCCAGGCTCTCTATTGTTAATGACATTATAAAGCACAGAAGACCAGTAACATTAACTTGTTATTCAGTTATTCAACTTCCATCGCATTGCATATAAGAATGCTAAAAATATACTGTGGTTCCCTGTAGAAGATCCAGAGGAAAAAAATTATTCTTAATGTTGTAATCTCTTAATCTACATCATCTTTATACTTAAACTAGCAAGTAAAATATATTTCCTTGCATTTGGAAGACATGTGAGTATGCCCCAAAATGTACAGAACAAAGCAAGAATAAACGTCATGTAATATTTGATGATCAAATTGGATATTGTTAAATTAGCAATTGTTAATAATCTGTTATGCATGTATCAGCAGGGCACCGAAACAAAGCAAGAAATGTACAGTCCTTCTTCCACCGGCTACCAAAAATAACTGAGAAAACCCAAAACAGTGGCAATTTATAGCAACCGCTGAGCACATTTGTGTGGTTCACATAAGGTAAACATCCTTTACACAGTAGCCAGCAGACGTACAACCCAAAATAAATAAATAAAACACTGCACAATAATAGGGTTGATGTCTCTGTCCCACTGTGCGAAGCTATCAAACAGAGCGATGGATCCCTGCTGCAGGCCTAGCCTCTGGGTCATGGGGACAGATACAGAAAGATACAGATCTATGACCTGCAGTATTTGGGCCTAATTGATGCCAGTCTAGCATGCAAGCAAGATCAACATAACAGACATCAGCCACGTGTGACGGAGCTTTATCAGTTTTCCTTGGTTTTGAGGCTAGGCGAGGTTACGCAGAAAATATTGTCAACAACCGTTTATCATGCACAGCTCATTTATACCCTTTTTTTGTCATTTCTTTGTTTAGCAGTCTATGAAATCATTGTGCGGTTTTTCCCTGCTCGTGGAGCTAGAGGAAGGCGGAGCATGTCAAAATGACAGTACAAGAATGTGGTACCAAATCCTGCTTGAATAGCAAAATCCCAGCACTGTGACTTAGAAATGTCTGCTTGGAATACCCCCACAGATCGGCGATGAAATGTGTTAAAATTGGCAAGAAACATCTGAAACACAGATGTCTAGCGGATGTTTCCCATAACACTTCCTCCTCCTCTGACATGGCGAGCTGTCTCTCTTCTATTCATATGCTAATGTTTAATCAGGCTGCCCAATCCGGAAGCATTTCCAACCACTATTTTTTTTTTTCAAGCAATCAATTTACCTTGGAGAGAGATAAAAGCTTAAAGAGTCACATAAGAGGCGAGCTGGAGCAAATGGTGATATGAACTGAAAAAAAAGACAGGAAAAGAGGCAGTTGGGGAATAGCTGGATAATGTAGGTATAAACACACAAGTCTGTGCCTAGGAAGGCTCGACTGAAGCTCATTCTCATCTAAGCTGAGTTTCCCCCCCACTGCAGGAGGGACTTCCAACACCTTCAGCTGCAATATAAATGTTAATAGAGTTCAGGGAAAGAAAACGAGGCGTAAACAAACAAATGTGGTATTCCATGCTTTGGGGCAGCAGGAGGGCCCTGCCATTGAGCAGTACGTCTGCGCGTGTTTGTATGTGTGTGCTTGCGTATGCATGTGCAACCAGAATGGAGAGAGAAGAGGGAATGAAGATGGGGCTTCTCGCATACTCTGTATGAGCTAGTCTGTAGTGGACCTCCAGCGGTGGAGCCTCCCCCCCCAACCAAAACCCTTCCTAAAAACTCCAGTGAGACTGTGCCATAAAACAGGCAGATCATTTTCCACAGCTTCAAATGCAAATCCATCGCCACCAGAAACTACACACACTGAGCATCCAAAACCAAAACAAATGTAGGTTGCATTCCTAAATCGTGTTCTTTCTACCATATCCGAGTATATCAAAGATACTCCATTTCTCTGTTCTTTTCAAAGCTCCTCTTGTCTGTGCTGCTAACTTTTTGAGGTTCAACAGTCATTGTACAGTACACAAAAGCAGGACAGTGAAAAAGAGAGAGAGATGAAGGGTTGGTGGGTGGTAAACACTCACATCCTCATTCAAAGCACACAGGCAGCCACAACTCTCCGTCCTGACTTGTTCAAAGGGTTGGCAACCTTCAGACCAATTAGACATCACAGGGCAGCCTGCACAGCACCCAGCTTTCATATAAACGGCTCTCCATGAATTTTTAATCAGCTATAATTTAAGGATTTAAATAAAGATCAAATTCTTCCGGCTGCACTGCGAAGATGTGTCTGCCCGTGCGTGCGCGCGTGTCTGCATTTTTAAGCAATCAAACGGAAGTGAGTCTGCATGAATGTGTTCATCTGTTTCACTCACTGTCCCCCCTCCCACTTCCCAACACTCATCCTTAATGTTTTCTCTCTCTCTTTCTTTTTTCCTCTCCCACTCCCTCTTCCCAGTCCCACCTGCCAGTGTTATGAGCAGAAACCCGGCAGGTTGTCTAACCCACAGCAGAAAATTTCCTGACTGACTGGTTGACTGGTTGGCTGGCTGAGTGGCAGCATGTGAAGAGCAGGAGACAGATCTGCAGGGAATCACTGACAGATGTAATTAATGAGGTCATACTTGGAGTTGGCAGTCCCCTTCATATCCAATTCCTGACGATCACAACTGAACACACCTGCCGGTCTAACAGCAAGAAAAAAAATACAATAACCCCTGCACTAGACAAAGAGAAAGATAGATGTTAGAGGACCAGAGACTTGGGCAGTAATTTTATCCCTTCTGAACCTCAACTAAGACTTCACACAGCACAAATCACAAAATGTCAAAAATATAGCCTGACAATTTGTAATATGGTGTGAAGTGCTAAATATTAGGTAGATGCTTTTGTTTTTCAGTTTTTAAAAACATTTTAAAGGTAAATAGATTTTTACAATTATATTTATAGACACACACATACCAAAAAAAAAAACAACTGGAAATTGGTATGGCCAGTTTTTTGTATCACTTTTCATAATTCTCTTCTTTCCCTATATGTTGTTCACTTCAGGAGAATCTTCGTTTCTCAGGGCTACTAAGGCTGCAGGCCATTTGTGAAAAGTATAGTGCGTAAAGTAATTTGCTGCCAATTATTTTTCATTTTGGGGGTCTCTTTATTTTGAAAATAATCTTACATGGGTGTCTGGCACTTCAGTGTTTCTTTGTACAGTCTGCACACTCACACAGCACTTTATTGCAATCTAATGCAATCCAAGACAACACCGCTGTCATAAACTCCACCTTTACAAAGCTTCTACATTTTCTGTTTTTGTTGACATTGCCAGAAATGTAATAACTCTCCTTCAAGTTCATTATCCAGGTCACAGAGCGTGGTAGTGTACCGCGCCACATTACGTTTAAAAGTCTCCCAAATGTTTTTTGTCCACTACTTTAAGGGTGGATTTACTAAACATTATGAATCTAATGAAAATGTGTCAAGACAAACAGTACTGGACAAATAAAGGGCTGTACCTGAAATATTCACAAATTTGTTTCAAAACTAGCACTTCACTTTTTTTTTTT
>VUQJ01017027.1:6645-18824 GCA_015108635.1 Andinoacara biseriatus | reverse complement strand
ATGGGGTGGGGGGTTGTGGGGGGGGGGGGGGGGGGGGGGGGGGGTAAAGATCTCGCAATGATGTCTGGTATGTCGAAAGTTGTAGACCTATACATTTTCTTAGATGTTTTTTCCCCGATTTACGAGCTTTATAAACAGCAAGGTTGTTTTTTGTTTTGTTTCTTTGTTTCGCAAAATGCAAAAAGGACATAAGTTTGTCTGTATTAACTTAGTTTGAGAAGTAAATGTAATGATAGAGATGCAAGAGCAAACAATAGCTTCCAAAACTAAAACTTAAGATGTCAAACCAAAAACTGTCCACTGGGATAGTCTGGGACAAAAATAAAAGGTCAGTGGCAAATTCCAGGGGAATAAGATGCATACAGTAACAGTTACATTTCAGCTTTTCTTGTAATGTCTAACCACAAGTTTTTTTTGAAAAAGAATCACCAGTAGCCCAATTGCTCTATGAGCACAAAATCTTACTTTTCTGACCTTCCTCACATACAATACAACCAGGTAATATCACTTGCACCAGCAAAGGTGTATGACAAGACCTGGGAGAAAAATTCAGCTGTGAAGCAAGCAAAATAAATAAAAAGCTTACTTGCTACACTGCTTTCTCAAGGCCAAAAACCCCATCGTTTCCTGCAACAGCAACTCTGATGCCTAGCTCAAATCTGTGTGCACTCTATAGCTGTATCCATGTGTATAGATTATATAGAGCTTCTCTTGAACTCAAGGTCCAAATGAGAGGCTAAAACAGAACCAGTATTCTAACACCAGTAAGCTAAAAAATAAAACTGTTATTTATTTTTATCAAGCGCTGCATACAAAAGCAGTGTCATCTTCTCAGTCACAATGCATTGCAATTTCATGCCATGTCTGATTCTGCTTTCTCAACAAGGTGCCCCTGTGGTATGCACAATCCACGGCAACATGTTCAGCAATACATAAATGTATTGAGGATGTTGGCATGTTTAAGTTTTGTTTTTCTTATTCAACTTTAATGCATCAGCAAGTTGAAGACACCTTCCACAATCCCAATACAAAAGGCTGCACTATTACCAAAGGTAATGACACTAAGTGACATTTTTTTAGTGTGCGCAAACCATAATACAATTTTAATCTGAGGTTAACACCACTGCACTTACCAGAATAACCTCTAGTGCAGGTAGAATGCCCATGTTTGACAATGTCTTGAAGAAAGCGTCTCTGTTTTGAGGTTGTAACGTTTGAGAGAATGCACAGAACTCCTTTAGGAAGTTTACCTGTAAGGAGTAAACAAACATAGCTCAATAAATTAAGAGCTAAAATAGACTTTGTGACTGCAACTGCTAAATAATAAACTCAATAAATTCTGGTATACCAATTCATGTCTTTTGTCATCATCTGTAGCCTCATCTGTTAGCTGTGCAAAGAGGTCTGTCAAGAACTTCTCATCGTCCTGACATCAAATAAGAAGAGACGTTATTAAGAACCAAGTATCAAACACATCAAGGTGTGACAGACATACAACTTTCAATTGCAGCAAAACTGTTGCACATCCACAAGGGTGCAAGTCAGACACAAATAAACAGAAAGTGAGACACTGAGACATTTGGAGCACAGTAACAGAGTGACCTATATGGTAATAAAAATATTTTTAATTTGTTTTATGAAAACCCAGTCTCATTCATTTGCATCTACTACTGCTTTAAATAATTGTTAAAAAACATGGTTAATGAATAGTTGCATTTTAGCTGGAGTGCTTTATGTTAATTGAGGAAGCAAAGACTCATATCTGTAGTGTTTGACTTCAGAGCGTCATCCAGCAAAGAACGGTGTGCCCGTTTCAGTTTTCCTCTAGCACAGCATAACAGATTTACACAACATTACTGTGTCTCTATGGAGACAGCCATACATAAACAATGCTGAGTTGACACAGGATAAAAAACACAAAGGTCACATAAAAGACTGGCAGACAATCTCAGGGTAAAAGTACAATCAGCCAAAAATAAAACCAGTCTACAAGACTATAATTACTGTAATTCAAACCTCACTAACATTTCATAAAAAAAGTTCTTTGTGAGGGTTACAATATAATCACAGGTTTGTATATTTGTAAGATCTGTCTGAATTAAACAATTTTTATTTTTAAATGAACATGTAGTGCTTACACAAAACAAAAACAGCCCCCCGCACAGGTAGCTTATCTCACCTGTAGCATGCCCACAATCTCCACCTTGTTGAAGAAGATGAAGGAGTGCAAGGTGGACAGCATGTTTTCCTCAAAAACAGAGGGCGTGGGCAGCACCATATCCTGAATATACTGCACCCGATACGTCTGGTGAATTTTCTGACGCAGTTCAGGATCAGAGATGGGGATCACCTCCTTAAAGCGGGCTGTCTTAGTGAGAAACTCACGATGCCGCCGTGGCTGTGGAAGTGCTGGGTCAAACTCCAGACAACCAATGACGTCCATTATGCACTCATCAGAGAACATAACCTCAAAGAGTGCAGTACGATTCAGCAGGAAGATGCCTTTCATTATTTCATACAGGTGGTGCAGTCCCTCCCTGTTCTCCAAATCCTCACACACACGGAACAATTCCAGGAGTTTGCGAATATAGCCTTCATTTTCCACAGCAAGTGCCAGTTTTTCACGTCGCAGGGGTGATGGGAGGGAAGAGGCCACCAGTTCGGCCAGGTCCTCCAAGCGATTCAGTTCGCATGGTGGCAATTCCAGTCCTGGCGATGACATGTCATCAAAGCGCTCCTCCTCAGATTCGTCCACCACATCCTGTGTGATGTCAACTGAAGGGTCCTTTCCCTGCACCTTAACACAAAAAATAAATAAATAGGGGTGGATGAACATATGAGTGGCGTAGGACATAACTACAGGGCATCACCAGGAACACAAATGATATCAAAGCCATAAACAGATGGAGAAGACAAACTCACACCCACACAAACTGAGTACAGTTACCTGGCATATTTTCTCCCAGATTTCATCACAGCCAGCCTTCTCCTGGAAGCTGAGTGCTAGATCATAATTTTCAGCCTCTGACCACACTATCAATGTATCCTTTTGAAAAGGAAAACAAAGCCAATTTACAATAAATAAAGAGCAGAAAGGAAAATCCTTTCATCTACGTAAGTATACTGCACTATGTTATGTACTGACCTGTTGTTTCTGGTAGGCTGTGTTTGGGTTAATTTTGGACTCCAGCAGGAGGGAACCTGTCAGGTTAAAATACAAAGGTAGCTCAAAATTGTAGGTCTGTGCATTGGCTTTACACAAGTAATACATGCGCAAGTTCCATGTGATAGAGCTGGTTAAAATTAGTCCGCGGAAGGTATTATTTTACGTAGTAATAACTGAGCAACTACAATAATATCGTGGAATTCAGTTGTTCGCTTACCATCGCTCTCTGCTCGCACCAGGAGAGACGTGCCTTTTAAGCGCTCCACATAGCCCGACGAGACGTGCCCGGTCCCACGGTCATCCCACTGTCTGTCCTCATTGAGGGTATAGACTTTGACTCGCCGACGAGTGTCCGTCATCCTGGCAGGTTCTTGTAACCCGTTCCCCCCTCCCGGGCCTTTTACAGGATGTCTTCTTCACCTAGTAACGCCACAACTTCAATTCACTTTTTACAGCTGCTCACTTCTACAAGAGTATTCACTGATATGAAGGGGTGGGGGTGGGGATCAGGATAAGTTCTATAAAGCAACTTAAAAGTGAAACACCTCAACAAGTTTTTAACAGGATTCCCCGATTGTTGCTACAATTATAACTACAATATCTTGATTTTCTTTCTTGATGAGCTGCCTCAAAACTTATCTTGCCAGCGTTAAAGGCAAGGCGCCACGCAGAATCCGCGTACAAACCATTGTAGGAAGCTAACGACAAATTGAAGAGCGGAGGAGGACATTAGCTTACGCGTTAAACGACGAATGTCAGTATAATATACAACTCAGAATAGAGTACTGAGAAAGAACCAAATGTTTCGATCACTGGCCCACGAAACAATCCTCCTGCTTATCTGTACAGTTTGTACGCTTGCAGGTAATGTTAGCTACCAAACCTTACGAGTTAACTCGCTAGCTAGTACGCTAAGTACCTACGCGCCACATATTCAATGTTAAACTACCATTTGAAGCAAATTAACCAGAGTTAGGCATCGATAACATTAGTTTATACTTGCGGACCACAGACACCGGTTTTAAACCTGCAACAACGTTTCTGTTGTTCTTTAGATAATACGCCAGCTAGCTAACATTAGCTGCTATTTCTTCCCCAAGTGTTCCGCCATGTTCTGGCTCGGGGCCGCGGAGAGACCACTCTCTCCTTACTCTTACTCATGCATCCCAAAAACTATGCAAACCAACAAACTGGAGTCGTATAATTACTTGAAGGTTACGCTTTACATTATATTGCTATTTGCCATTCATTGCCGATGTCTTGCTCAGATAATTGCTAAGTGCCCCCCGTGAGTATTCAGCCATCTTGGGTCCCTTCACAGTCAGTACGGGGTTTCCAGCACGGCAACAACAGGGCAGCCCGCCACATTTAAAGAGACAGTAACACAGAAAATGAGCTGAAGCTGGGGCCACGTCCAGCATCACTGTGCTTAAGTTCTACTGTACTTACCATCCAGCCACGTTCTATCGTTTCTATTCTGCAGGAAAATGCTCATTGCACTAAAGGTTGCATATTCACGAGTGGAGACCAGTTAGAAACAATTGTTTTATTTTGTCAAAATGAAAGAAAACAGAAATGGAGAGTTGAGCTCAGATGTTATGCAAACACAGGGTTACAAATCCTTTTATATCACAATGGTAAGCTTTTTAAACGTAATTACAACTCAAAAACTGGTATTAATTACAGTAACAAATCTCCTGGGTTGTGTTAGAGTCATGTGATATTCAGTCTCCAGCCGTTGATCTAATTCAAAAATAAAACGGCTGCTTTCACAGTCCACAACCTGTTGAAATTCAACCTCCCATGAAAAGCTATATATATTTATTAAAAAAAAAAACCAAAAAAAAAACCACATAACCTTTAGGGAAAGTGAAAGCACAAAAAATGTTTATCTAGCCCATGGCATATTTCTTCCAGCTGGATCCCAACCAACAAGTTAACCCAAGAAGGTGCATTCTTGCTGCATTTTCTCATCATACTGTAGAAAATTATAAACATATGTATGTTCCCAACCATGACCCCATTTTTCAGTACAAAACACAAAATTTACAATTTAACCCCATTTTTCAAACCTCTTTTGCCAGTGTTGAGCATAATGTGAAAACACCCCCCTTAGTCAAATAGCCACTGTTGCCTTTACAAAGAAAAAAAAAAAAAAGCTCTTTTCATACATGCATCCCCTTAAATTAGTCTGATGGCAGATTTCTATCTAAATGAGTAACCTTTTCAATTTTTGTTAAAGTAGTAATGCAAGCTGTGTAGGCTGCAAATTTTATGTAATTTTTTTCAAAACTGGAAAGAACATGAATGAATGCAGTTAGCAGCCAAGCACACACAATATTATGATTGCACATCTCTCATGCATCTTTTTAAGTGGCCTAGTTCACTAGAAAATGTGTACGATACTCAGTGCCAAAAAATGCAGCACGACTTTGGCATGTATGGCAAATGTACTGAGTTTAATGACATTCTTTTCCACAATCACAAGTGCAGCCGTTTTCACACACAAACTCTGGAACATGTTGGAACAGTCAGATCAGGGAATTGTGAAGTTTTCTTTCTCACATGTAAGACAAAGCAGGCTTTATATCTAATTTTCACTAGTGGAAATATTCTGTGTGGTTTAGGTAAGAAAGCTGCCTGATTGCAATTTCCAGGAGACGGGACACAGTATGACCACTAGGTTCATATGCACGTCGCACAAACTTTGTCCTTGCGGGGTGGCAAGCTGAAATCCATTTAATGTCCAATCCAACTGCATCATACCTTGGAGTTCTTACATGCACCTCCCTTTGGTAATGTCAAGAAAGGCTCCAGGCTGCAGTGCATGTGTGAGGACAACTTATGTGCTCGAATCAAGCTGCAAAGGACAGTGATGTAAAAGTGACCCATGTCTGAATGTGACATTGGTCCATTTAATATAATGGTGAAGCAATGTCTGAAAAGGGCTTTTTGTAACAAATTAAAAACACACACATGCTGTCAAGAATGACATTTCCAAAAAGAAAATCCCCAAATTTCTCAGGTAACCCAATCCTTCCCAACTCTCTCCCCATGTTTGCTAATAATAATTCCCCTTGTCAAACTGACTTTGCCGCTTGCTGAGCCTGGCGCCGCAACAGGACATATATCTTCTCCTTAATCCAGTCTTTGTTGTACGGCTGATATGTTTGAGTGTCAGCTCTGTATCTGCATAAAAAGTAAAATATTTTACTGAAACATCATCAATACATCCAAAGGAAGGTTGCTTTGCATTCAAATTCATACACAGCGTATCATACTTACACAAGACAGCTCAGATCTGCCAAGTCATCAATAAAGTCAAACAACTGACTAATGTCATAAGTAATGGAGGGACTGTTTGGATTCATCCTCTTCAGATGCTCTTCATACATTTTGCAAACACCTGGGAAAGAGGTGCATGACATGCTGAATGGAAGCAAAAAAAAACAAAACAAAAACAAAGCAATCCACAAGAAAAGGCAAAAATGCTGCAGATACATTTTATTAAGTGTACAAAACAAATTTCTCAATACAGTAACAAAAATAGGACTGTGCAATGTAAAGACTTCACTAACAGAAGGAGAGACAGGATAAATAAAAAAGGGTGTAATAAAGTGATGAAATGAACTTATAAACCCTGCAGCACTTTGAGCATGAAAATAAGGACAAAAGAGTATACTGCAGTTCAACAGACTAGCATACTGCTGAATGTTCTTAAACAATTTTTTTTTGTTTTTTTTTTTTACAGATAATAAGGGCATTAAGGTGTATGATATCCCAGTTACTATGCCTAAATGATAGGTTTTGCGTATTTTCCGTAGTCAGTTCTCATTAAAATACCAATGATTATTCTTTGTGCTGTTCAAAACTCCTTAAAAACACATCTCTCAGACAATATTTTATGTGTTTTTAGAATCCAGATTTTACTTAGAAAGAGACTCACATAATAAAAATGTCCATTTAAATTTTTTTCCTGTTTTTCTTTCCATAAACTGGAAAGTGATTACTGGCAGTCCGTGAAACTGTATTCATTTTTTAAAATATAAATTAAGCTGAAACATGCACAGACGCGACCTGGTAGAAGGACAAACGTATTATTCATTGGTGTGTTTTTTGACTATGAGAAAAATAACCAAAACTTTCATTTAAATCAATGAGGAATCGCAAAACATAATGAATGAAAGAAAATTGCGTGTGCTACTAACGAGAACGCCATTTTACCCCTACTTCTTACACCAAAAGTAAATGAATGAATGAATGAATGAATGAATGAATACCTTTATTAGTCCCACAATTGGGAAATTACAATTATTAATTAAAGACAAAAATTGCACGAAGATTTATAAATGAAAACATCAAACAAACTCACCCTCCATGCATTCATTCACTGACTCGTAGTCAGCGTATGTGCGGCCCTCTGGTCTCTTGGTTGGCTGGACAAGCAAAATTGTGTGCGACTGTAAAATGATTGACAACGTTTAATACACACAACCATGCAGTTTCTCTGTGTCACACCAAATCACCTTAATTTGGGCAGCTGATGCGATGTTTTGTGAGTTTTGGGAACTTGTGTAACCGTGTGCCCAGACATTTTCAAACTCGAGTGTAAGAATTGTCATTCAGCTGAAGACCACTGACTTCATCAGTCTTTTCCAAAACATCCTGCGTAACGTTACTTCAGCCACATTTCAGCTAGACGAACAAATACAGTTTAATTAGATGGTGAAACTAAATTATAATAGCTACAGTAGCAGAGGGCCAAAATGCGTGTTTGGTGAGAATAGTAAAACGCTAACCTCAAATCTTGTTAGCTTAGCTGTGTGTGATTAGCAGAAGCTAGTGTCGAATATATACTGAGAATTATTTGCTATTTAAATATAAAATAAAACACGCTTACCATGTTTGTTTTCAACGCAAAACCTCGCTATTTACTGGCTGTGCAGAACCGAAAAAAAAGTCGTTGTGTAGCACTTCTCAAATCCCCGTGCGATGTAGCTGTTTGGGCAAAAAGAAGAGGAAACGCAAAAGACCTTTTCCGGTTGGAAAAATCAAGTCCCTTCAAAATAAAGTTTTTGTTTCAAAATAAAATTTTGGTGTTAATACTACAGATATTACTCAAATTTAATCATTTGTTTTTAACGGGTCTTTGTTTGTAAAAGTACATATTATCAGTTTTATTGGCTTAAATCAGTCTCAAATTTAAATAATTTATTGCTACTGGTGTATCCATTCTAATTATGTTATAGATAGGTTGATCAGTGATTATTTACAGAAAGAAAATGAAACAAACAAACGAACAAACAAAGGGGGATGAATTAATTCTGCATCTATAATTAACACAGACAGTGTAAAACATAGATGCAGGTTCTGCATTTGAAAAGTAAAGCTAACAGGGAAGTGTTCCAAAGCTGCCTTCTGACAGTAGGGGCTGACTCCTCTGGCTGCAAAAAGACCTCTTGGTTGTACCAAAGTTTGTGGGAAAACAACCCTGAGTAAATTTCTTTCCTGATGGGTTTGTGGGCTCACTTACTAGTTTAATGTCATGTTGGGAAAAAAAGAAGTAAATTATGGTCATTATAGTGTAGCTGTTTACACATTTGCCTAACAAGAGAAATATCCCCGGTATTGTCAATCACATGTCATAACACTGTGCCCTACAAGAGATGAAGATGCAGATAAATCACAATTTTTTTTCAAGATAATATCATAGCTGAAAATTTATTAATTGGGTATATGATTTAACTTGGGAAAGCACACTGATATTATTTTTGTTTTAATCCTGATCCACAAGACAAAAAACACAAATGGATATAGTGAAGATCACAAAAACATCCAAAGACAAAAAAGACCATGAAATCTGAACCTAGAGCTAGAAATGTTGTGATGATTATATAAGTCAGATACACAGGATGTGTTAGTTTTTCTTTTTTCATTTTTTGCGCACACTATAGACTACGTGTGTACCAAAATCATTTGATTTGCTTCAGATTGGTGACATGAGTGGGCACATTAGCTATCCCGTGTATTGGAGATATCAGTGGTGTGTCCGGTTATGGCCTTGCTCTCAGAAGGTCCCTGAGTGTCGCTCTTCTTGGAGTTTCTCTTGGAGTTTCTCTTGGAGGTGTGTAAACTGGCCCCCTCACCACACCTCCACACTCTCTTTGGCATGCCTCCAGGGACATAAAGTTATTGGCGTTGCCGTGGCAGCCTCCATACCAGAATTCGGTGCACTTGGCAGTGCCAGGGTTATAGAAGAACCGGACCTTCCAAGTTTCACAGGAGCCCTCATCACGAGGCAGGGAGCACACATTCCCAGTGGATGGAGGAGTAGGCGATGGGTGCTGGTGATAAAGGAGAAAACAAAGTAGTAAATACGTTGATTATATACTGTGTTCTGCACCACAAGATCTGCTATTGTTAGAAATTGGTGCTGCAGAGGCAAAGGTACTCTAATGTGGACAATGCTCTAAAAACACAAGATACTATACCCCTATGCTTCTATGTGACCTCGTCATTTCGGTAAACACTTAAATGTATCAAACGTAAATAATTTGTTACTAAGCTTATAGAGCTATTTTGTGACGCTCATCACTTAGCTGCACAACTGTTTTAGCAAGGTGATCAGCATATTATTTAAAAAGTTATCTGTGACTGGTTCATCAGTTGACACTGTGATTCCTACCACAGTCTGGTACTCAGGACATCCAGCCTGTCCAAATCCTTGAGCCGGTGTCACACCATCCAAACAACAACCATACCTAAAAAGCAGAGGATGATTTTTTTTTTCTCATTTTCAGTCTAAACAGAAGGGGGGGGGGGGTATTTGTTGAGCCAATGACTCTTTCATGTGCTTAATTTCTGCAAAATATTGTTTGCAAGTTCTCATGTTACCTGGTGCGGACACAGTCATCCTCTGAGCAGCCCTGGTTCCTAGGCCCCGTGACAGAGGTACGGCCATCAGGACAGCAGCCGTAAGGTGACTGCACACAGTGAGGACTCACCTCATGAGGGTCAGACACAGTGTTTGTATCTGGCCTTGAAACTAAAGCAAGTCAACAAATGAGAGTAAATATACTGTTACTGTAGCTGCAGCTGGCCTGCTGATATGATTTTTTTTTTTTTTTCTGAGTTTTAAAGGTTTGGAATTATATTTATTAATAGTTATGTTTACTGGACTTTAAAAAATTTAAACTTTTATATTACGTAAAATGTTTTGAAGCAGCAAAAAAGAAGTGGGTGTGTTTGAGCTTGTGGGTTTGCTCCAGTAATCTAAATTAGAAATCAGGTTAAGACGAGTTTGGAATTTTCTGTTTGCCTGTGAAAGACGAGAAAGCGACGAGAAAGCAGAGCAGTCACAGTCTAGACAGCAACAATTATAACTTGCAGAAAGTGTAAATTTTCTTAATTGCCTGAATACACCACAACTGTGCTGCAACAGTAAAATTACTACCTGCACCTTAACTTCGCAAACATTTTTTCACTGCTGCTTTGACTACACATATAGGGAATGCACTCTGAGTGGTGAAACACGGCTCTTACTAGTTGCAGTTTTCACTTTTTTCATTTTTAAGCCTGATTCTATGCATGCACGTGTGTGTGTGGGTGTCTGAGCATGCACTTGTTAAATGTGTTTTAATTGTTCATTATTATATTGATGCGCGCTGTCAATTCAATTCAGTTCAGATTTATTCATATAGGGGCCTGATAGTGGAATACTCTGCCTCCCATTCTAATTTTAGAAACTCTTTGAACCACAAGCAAACCAGCATTCTGAGAGCAAAGTGCTCCATTAGGATTATATGAGGCTATGAGGTTACAGACCAGAGTGACCTTAGACTGTTTAGTGTCACATTTAGAAAAAAAAAAGAAGAAGAATGCACAAAAATGCAAAATAAGATTTCCACAAAATGCACTGTTCATACCTGAAGGTTCTTCTGGAACATGGGGCACAAATCCTCTAATGGTGCTTCTACCTGGCCTTGGGTCCTGCACACTTGGGACCACTGGAGAAGACACAAGGTTGATAACAATAAAAAAGCACAAATAATCAAAGAACCTGCTGCCAATTCAGATGTCGCTCACTTTGTGCTCCAGGGCAGGGCTGTGTGTTGCATTCCTCCACAGAATTTGGTTTGTCAGCTAATCCACAACGATCCTCTGGGTATGGGTTCAAATCCGTATCAAAACAAGCAACTCTCCTCTCCCTCACGCCACCACCACAGCTTCTCGAGCACTGCAGAGACAAGAGGGGATAGTAACATGGGAGGAGGAGGAAATCAATTCAAGTCTTTTGTTTTCTGTTCCCTTACCAGTCCGTACTCTGTCATATGCCAGGTTATACGTGTATAACAGGCAGGTCTGCGGCAGGCCTGAACAGAAGCAGGTCGAACCAATCCGCTACAGGCATGATCAGGCAGACGTTCACCTCCCGGTCCCACACAGACAACCTCTCTTGTCTGCTGTCCTTCCCCGCAGGTCGCTGAACACTGATCATCAAATGCAACAACTTATTAAATTATTTTAATTTTTAATGCACAAATAAGGTCATACTTTAGTCAAGAGGACTTGTACTTTACTGTATTTATCTATTTAAAAATGTGTATTATTATAGTATCGTTCATAAATCTTGATCTTATTCTGTTTCACATCTGTATGATATTTAAAATATTAATTTTCTTAGCCTTAAGAGACATACCACACTGAAGCTGGAGACACTGTACTCTGCAGCACATGGCTGCGTGTTGCAGGCCTGCTGACTCGGTGGACTTTGCAAGTGCTGGGAAATGCAATAAGACTCATCGACCACACGGGGGTTCACTGAGTCTTCAACCGTACACTCCACACTGCGATACTGAACGCCTCCGCTGCATGTGGCAGTGCACTCGCCGTACACACCAGTTCTGTAGACATATGTGAATGTCTCTCTTGGATGAGGTGCAGCAACAACAACAGGAGCAGAGGAGTGGACTGAGTTAGTGTCTTCATCCAAGCCCATAAACTCTCCACGGGT